>WMKJ01000030.1:0-121262 GCA_009733715.1 Herpomyces periplanetae | reverse complement strand
ATTTTGATGTTTGGTATGCTCATCAGGCTCACGGTTAACACCGGTTTCATCTTCTCGTAAAGATGATTTTCCATCTGTGAATATAGTTAAAGTTAGGGAGCTATCCCCTCTATCTGGGTCAACATCCGGATTATGGGAGCTCATGTTTACATTGTTATTCAAGTTTGGAGAGGTATAGTCGAAACCATGAGGAGGATTGATGTAAACGATGAAATTGGTTTTACTTGCATTCCCGGGAATGGGGAGTAATTTATCACGATTATTGCAGTTACTTCCATGTGAAAGTAATGCCGGAGGGGAAAAGATTAAGCTGTATCCCTTCAGGGACGAGCAGGAACCATTGCTGTCGAGTGAAGCGGGTATAATAGGACGAACGGCGAGTGCCATATGAGCATGAAAATTAAATCCGGTGATAAAAGGTTAACAATTAAAGCATAGTAATCAGATGGAGCCGGTAAAACCGTGGAGATACTTCTTAGCTGACAATTGACCGTAGTAAAAAAACATGCGCAAGATGTGGAAGATATATAAAGTTTGAAAGTCTTTGGTAGTTAACGACAGCAACATGTAAAGTACGAAACAAACATGCTCTAACATGTGTAACATGATGTAGAAAAATAGCCGACACTAGTACAAGTGTAGACTGGGCTAATCAATCAGAAGAACGCAGAGGTTACTCGATTAAAACGTAATTAAAAGCTGCATGATAAAAAATCGCATTTCACGGATGCTGGAACATGAAAATTTTAGGAATGTCAGAGTATCTTAGAGATGGAATTACCTAGAGCTTGGTTAATCAAACAAAGCATTGCTTGATTAACAGAACAAAGAAACCAATCACAGCAAGGCATCTAGGAATGAACATACCATCGCAAACAATTGTACTGCACACGTTTGCACGACTTGAGCGACACGCGAATCTAAAGATTCCGAAACCTAGCATGACTAAATGGGGTCAAATTGTTCGAGAATATGCGCCATAGACGGATATTGCTTTTAAGTTATGTGAATGAGCGTTTCGCAGCTGAGTTAGGTAGCATACGGTAATGAGGAGCGTCATACCGACAGCGAGTAATTCGACTACCTGGGGAATGACTGAGTGGATGGATGGAAAGATGAATGAATGGGAAGGCAGGGTTAACACAGTGAGAAGCGTGCCAGCAGCACAGCACTTAGTGAAGAGAAATTTTAACCATGATGATTTTCAGTTAAATGAATAGTCAGATAAATGAGTGGGGATGGAGGGGAGTAATGTCGATCAAGACGGCGGTATGATAACAGAAAACTCTTGAATTGTGATATAACATGCCGGGTAAAAGTGATAGAGTATTGCTGGGAAATGGTATGGGGATAATGATATACAGATGTGAAGCCTGAGGTGAGAACAAAGTACATGAGAAGGCTAGAGATTGTAGAAGAATTCCTCAAAGAAAGAGTATTCAAAACACGAATTATATGGATTAATTAGTAAATTATAAGACGAAAGACCGAGAGATTAAGAAGATAACAAGACTGTTAATTGAGTAGAAGGAAAATGTCAGCTTGGTAAGGAAGCGGTAGCCTTTAAGAATCCTGACGGTGAAGTATAGAATATTGGTAACTAGATAAAGCGGATTTAAAACTCTAGTTTACTCAACCGTTCTTTTAAGACAAAATATTAATAAATAAATAAAAAAGCGGTGAGGCATCAAAGACGATAAAAGCGAGCATGAGGGTAATTTATCTTGATTAAAGGTGAATGAGGCGGAGTATGAATAGTTTCGTAAGACTGAGCTCAAAAGTATTCCATTAACATTCCACATGTATCAAAGAATTGGATTAATTGGACAATAAAACGACAATATGCAAAAAATATTTTCGAAATTTCGTCAAAAAATATACTTCGAAATGGAAATTCTTCCCTTTCGCGTCTCGTCTGGTGGGTTTTGTCTTTGGGAATAATCACGGGAAAGCTTAGTCAGCATCCTCGACGGGAATCAGGGTTAGGGGGTGTGGCTTGTGATGAGACGGGATGAGATCGGATGAGACGATCCATGTGGCTGGAGGGTTTCCCAGAGTGGAAGGCGCTGTAGAGATGAGATGAGACGGAGGGCTTCTAGAAGATGAGTGGCGGAGTTTCTGCAGAAGGACCGGAGTCAGGGAGTAAATGGATGAAATTTACGCAGAACTATTCTGGGATTCTTTAGACTTCTTAACGGGTTAATTAAGATACTCATGTCACTAGCGGATTATTTGGCTAAAAAATACCTGACGGCCGATACTTCGCCGTCGGGCTTTTCGGGTTCCAATAAATCTAAGAAGAAAAAATCTAGAAAAAATGAAGATCATCTGATCATCAAAGATGATGATGAACTGGATATTTCCATACAGCAGGCTACTAAAGTTGACGCCCCTTATAAATGTTTGACTGAACTAAATCGTAGCAAACTGGAAAACAGTAACGATGAAACTGACCCTGTTGTTGTCGGATACACTGCGGATTTCAAAATGAATAAAGTTAACAAATGGAAAGTCATCGAAGAAAAAAATAATACCCATAAGGAGGATGCGCTCGCCGAAGCCATAGTAGCTCAGGCTAACCAGGAAAGGTTAAATCGTGATGAAGATAAAATTGACGAGCCCCAAATTGTCCAAGTCGATGATGAAAAATATAACCCTGAATTAATGACCTCTGGTGCAAAAGCTGGATTACAAACTGCAGATCAAGTTTCCGAAGCCATTAAACTTAAGAAAGACCGTCAAAAGCAAGACTTAATCGCACTACAGGCCGCAAATGCCGAGAATAATGTTAACATTAATAGTGGTGCCCCTAAACATGATACGATATATCGGGATGCTACTGGAAGAATAGTTAACATTTCAATGCTTAGAGCCCAAATGCGCAACAAGATCGAAATGGAAGAAAAGCGCAAGCGTGATGAATTAGAAGAACGTGGAGGAGATGTACAAAAAGAAGAAGCGGCAAAACACCGTAAGCAGCTTCAAGAAGCTAAATTCATGAAATTCGCCAGAACTGCGGATGATAAAGAATTGAATGAATTACAAAAGTCTCGCGACATCTGGAATGATCCTGCCAGTAAATTTTCCAATGATAATCATGATCTAGACAAATTATTCGGGACTAAAGCGAAAACATCCGAACCTCCTACCAAATCTCCGTCCCTTCCAACCTATAAGGGTCCGTGGGAAGCTAATCGATACAATGTTGCGCCAGGTCATCTTTGGGATGGAGTAGATAGATCAACTGGATTTGAAAAGCGGTATTTCGCAGCAATGAACCGAGTAGCAAGAAATCGAATTCTTGAGTATTCCATGCAAACAGATGATTGAAAAGCTCCCCCCCTACACCTTCATTCGTATGTTTTTAAGTCACTTTTGACCTCCAAATACTCAATTTTATCACTCGAATCACTGGGCCTTGCTTTCCAATGTTTAATTGATCGTGAATACAATAGATCAAGATAATCTCCATAAAGTTTGTTGTTAAACCAAGGGTCCTTTAGCGCTTGACTTGCGGTTGGCCGGCTAGTCTCATCTAACCTAAGCAAACTCTTGACGAACTCTTTGGGTCGAGTTCCAATTTCCTTCCAATCAAGCCCGTTGTCAATATAATTGAACCTTCGTACGAGAAAATCATCATTCTCTTGACTTATTTTGGACCTCGAATCCCTCGAAAACATAATTTTTCCCGTTAATAACATTGCTGTTAAAGCCCCCACCGACCAAATATCAACGGACTTGGAATATCCTTGGCTCATTGAGGTAGCTTTATTTCTACCGTACGTTTCAGGCGCCGCGTATTCAAATGTTCCTACGTCAATGGAAAACATTCGATCAGTATCACACTCCCCATTCCCGTTCCCTTCACTTCCATCGCCCCCTCGCAACTTTATAGCATGCCCAAAGTCAGTCAGAACTACCCGAGCAGTTGATAAAGTACGCGATGTTAACAAGATATTATCCGGTTTTAAATCTCGGTGAACTATGTTAACATTATGTAAATATTCAACTGCCATTAGAACTTGTCGAACAATAATTGCTGCTTCTACATCTTCCAGCTTTCCTCCTTTATATTCAACAAATGAAAAAAGATCCCCTCCGGTAACTAATTCTTGAAATATATACCTGTTTAATCGTTAGTAACTTCATCTTTGACATGACCACTTAAACTTTTAAGCATACGTAGTTCGACTACTCCGGAAAACTTTCTCCATCCTAACTATATTAGGCTGGTTTGTACTCAATCCGTAATAGTTAGCCTTTTGTTTCATCTTATGAATAATTCATACGTGATATACTTTGTAACCACTTACATGATCCAAAGTGAGTAAAAGTTCAAATTCACGACAATGCTTTTGGACGAGCTTTGATATGTCATCTAACCAATCAGCTAACTTTTTCGCGAAAACATGTAACCACTTTAATCCAATGCTATGATTGCCAAATGTGTAAATAGAGCAAAAAAAATCGTAAATCTTACTACCCAAATTCAAGTTCCTCTTGAGATCTTTGAAGCTAACAATCTTGCACGCAACATGTTTTTGAGTAGCCTTGCAGCGAGCAACTAAAACATTTCCATATCCACCTTGCCCAAGTACTCGATCCGTAATTTCGTACTGTTTCCTAATCATCTATAATGGTTCATTACTTAGTCTATACAATAAATAAGCTAACACAAGGATCTTAACAAGCAATTCATGAAAACGCGGAATCAAACTTAGCGCATTATAAAATATTTACCTGTAACTCGAATGCTTGTAAAGCATCAGACATTCTAAATTTCCACGTATACAGCTCACAATTTTTAAACACAAGCAGAATTGACGATCCAATCAGTACTTCGTCATTATCATTGAGCAGCGCTGGTTCTGAGCCTCCCGTTAATCGCTCCACTACATTCGAAGTCGATGAATCAATTGAATTGGCTCGTTTTAATATACTCCCATTTCGTGATATATCCTTTAAGTAAACCAGAGATTGAAGTGAATTTCCATTGCATGACAATCCAAGTGAAATACACGATATGCGCACATGTTTATTTGATATAGTTGAATCATCCAATACTTCACGACTGAAATATTCATATATCAGAATTTCATAATCATCGGATAACGATTATATTGCATTAAACAAGCTCTTATAACAGCTTTACTGACCAATTTTCGGCATTCCTGCCAATGAAAAAATCATCATGACATCGAATCGTAATTGTCTTGAGTGGCTTTTTATTACAATTGTCACTCCAGACCAGTTTCCTTTGAATGTTAGCTTCTTCAATCCTGTATACCAAAAAATTCGCTACAATTGAACGAGTCGAATGGTCCATGTTTAAAATCCCTGCAAAAAATAATTTCGAACGCGCATCGCGTACCTAAACCAACATGTTTAATCTGGTGAATCACGTGCCCTAATCCAATGCTCCTCGGATAATTGTATTACCATCCCGAATATAGAAAAGCGATAATACACAAGTGGACGAGTCAGGTAAACTTGATTAGTGTGTATGGATAAAAATATCATTTGTATTTTACATATATATATTTCATAATGTTAAATTACAAACTTCGATCTATTTTTGCTTCTACTAGTTCAAAAATTTTCCAGGCTTATTCCTAGAAGTTTCATCCTTACCCTCTGTCCCTCACTTGCCCTCCAACTCTTTTCTAGCATCCGGCTCAGCTAATCATCACTTCAGCCGGCTAAATAATGTTCCTATATTAGTCATCAGTGTCCGCACAATTGTATTTTAAGCGACCCCGAGTCTGAAGTGAGCTTTTCTGCATCCCATTTTTCCGGACATTCGAGCTTCGGTGATACACTTGGGTAAGTAGCGAGATTAGTATTTTACGCCAGTTTCACCGTATAACTAGCGGTTTTCTGCTTATTGTCATATGATAATTTGGGTTCTTTAATCAGCAAAATCTTAGTGCTAACGTGAAAGTTTTTCAGACATTTTGTTCTGGCGAAATGAGAGCTAAATGGAGGAAGAAGCGTGTTCGACGTCTTAAAAGAAAGCGAAGGAAAATGAGAGCCAGAAGGTAATATTTAGTTCTGTTCTTGGTGTCTTTCTTGCCTCTTAAATCTTTTTTTGTTATTCACATGTCATCTTTTCTCGTTTAGCAAGTAAACTCGCCCCTCAGCTCCCCGCAATCTGGTCGGCTGCGACTTCAAAAGTTGATTCTATGGATGGACTATTCCAATTCACGACCGCTATAAGATGCCATCGATCCTCTTATAATTTGCTTTACACCGTCAGTGGATCGGAATATTGGTTGTTCTGTTTCAAATATTCATCTTGCAATAAGTGCACGCGCGTGAAAATATGTTCGTAGGCGAAAGCTTAACTAGCCGTCATTACAAGGGATTGTTTATAGCTTGGGCGAAATAGCTTCCCCTTTTAGCGTATCTTCCGACTCTAACACCGGTCGTGTTTGACCTTTGAGTTAGGAATTCTCGTTTTTCAAATAATTTAGCTAGTCATACTGTTTTTTCCTAACCTCGTCTTATTCAACTCACTTAAAATCCCCCAACTTCTTCCCTCTTCTATCTAAACCCGTAACTTTCCCACCTAGTTCTCTCCAAGCTTACTAATTCCACCGTTTACTGATCAATCTCCCAACATTTCTTCATTCTCCCGTCTGCTGCTTCCCCGCATCCTCAGCCCTGCACCACCCACGGCAGCATAATTGCATGCCACATCGCGCCTTCCATATGTCTCACGTTTCACCAATCTACAAACTTTCTGTACTGCCGGTTCGGGCAGCTGCGTTGTGCAGCTCCTTCCCACTGTCATCTGCATCAGGCTAGTTTTTGCTTTTTCCTCAACTGTCATCCCGTCTTTCATCCGAACTTTATTCGAGTCCTCGATCACGGGACCCATTGGTATAGCATTTGGTTTCGTTTGCTTTAGTAACTTTTGAGGGGGGAAAAAGATTTTATTCGTACGAATTTTTCTTTTATGCGTTCAAGTATACTTTGATTTTTGCCTTTTAAACTCTTTTATGAGTTCTAAAATTTTACAGTTGATCGAAGTGTTCGCCTTTACATTGTAATCTTACTTTTTCCCAGCTAATTTATATTAACCTATCCTTGGTTATTACGGCTAATTTATATCTATCTTTATTCAATTTCCCTGGCATACACATCGATTTACCAGTTTTAATTTATCTTTTCCTAACTTCCAATAAAAGTTGGTCTTTTTAAATTCTTGTAATCCTACACTTCAAACTTATTTCACTAAAGTTCTCCTATACCCTAGATAATATGCAAAAATCTACATTAACAACCATGCCATGAGGCACACTATGAACAATGTTTCCTGATATCCAGCTCAGCTGAACCTGTATGTTAATTTCATGACAAATTGTACAACGCAAGTGATAATGTTAACACGCGGTATCGACAAAAGGAGTAAACAAACATACATCAAATGCGCAATTACCGCCGTATGCGCTGCTCATGCTTCGTCTTGTATTAATCGGGGAAAATGATTCATTTCAGGGATATGTTAGGTTCAAACGGAATGCACAACTTCCATGATCATCTCCAGAGAGTATGACATCGTTAAATGTATATCCGAATCCAGCCCTTTAATATATTCAGGGAGTGCTAAAGTGGTAATGCTATCGTTTCTTCAATTATAATCATTTTGATGGTGGCCTTGTATTACTTTCCAACATCACGAAGTAACCTTCGTTGAAGTAACGTCTGAACGCGCTTCTCTTGTCCCCGATGGTTTTTAGCGTTGCGAAAGTATTCCTTATCCAAGCGGATCCAATTATCGAGATTAGACTGCGTCGCTATCATTCGAAAATGATTCAATGCAGTCAAAATTTCCTTGATTCGTGTACTTGTATAGTCACCGGTGGGTACGGGTACGGGAAATAATGGTGTGGATGCATTTTGCCGCATATACATACGTGATGCAATTGATGTTGATACTGAAGATCGTGAAGATGAAGCAGATGATGTTGACGAAGATAACGAGGAGTTAGTTGATGACCCTGATGTTGAAAATGATGAACGAGGATGATTATGGCCTGTACAAATATTTATTCCAGTTGAACTTCCATCACATGCTGGGTTAATATAAACGCTACCAGGTGAATTTCGACCCAGCACAACAGGTGCAAAATGAGCATCTTCGGGAACACATACCAGTGTCCATGCACAATTATAGCGTATTTGATCATAAGATAAATTTTCCAAGGCCAGCATTTCAGATTTTGTTACATCGCCGCCTTGTCGACGTACGGCAATCGACAAACGGTTATGCTGCTGTCTATACCGTTGCATACGTGTACTGATGTTATTCAGACGCCGTTTTATTTCATTGGGCGATCCGATCGCTGCTTCAAGTCCCATTCGGTCCAATATATCAGTTGGGCCTAACCTCGGATCAAGGTCCTGAAGCATGACCAAGTACCAGGATGGTGCATTAATATCAACTTCGTTAGGTATCCTTCGATCAAAACGTCGCATTAATCGTCCACTTGGCGCGCGAATAGAATTACCCGTACGATCTCGCATAACCGGAGGAATACGATCATGTGCTGAAATGCTAGAGTGTTCAACGACACCACATTCTGGTGGTAAAAAGTTTTCTTTATACTTGGAAATATCGTGGAAATTGTGCTGGTAAGTAATAAAGTTCCCGCATAACCTATCTTCTTCGATATTTTCCGCTCCATCGAAACCGCCGGCTGTAAGAGTATGAGAACCGCATACATTAACGTTTCCGTTACAAGAATTATTAAAGTGGGATTCAGAGTGTATACGATTTAACGGGCCAGTTAGCAGATCATGTGGACTAGAAACCAGCTCACAAGTTCGAGCCAAGTCAACGTGTGACATGATGTTGCAATTCCCGAAGGCAGTCTCATTGTCTTCGTCAGTCAGTAATCGAGTGCTAGTATCATCAAAGGATTCTAAAGCCTGAAGATCCGTTATACTTGATACATTATCCGTAGGCGAGTGAAAATTGGCCAAGTTGACGGTTTTAGGATCAAATGATTCCACGTACTTCATATCATTGGAAGATGCATGAGTTGGGGTAAAGGATTGATGTGTTTGCCTTGGAGTTCTCGAACTATTTGATTGACTATCTTTTGAATGACTGTTCCATTGTTGGTGAGCATGTTGAATATGGCAGCATTGCCGATGCTGATGTTGACCTTGAGATTGCAGAGAGATATGCTGTACGGATAAGCTAGAATTGGATGTGTGAACGTTCCCGCTGGACAAGGAATAAGAAGGAAATTGAGCATTTGATGACGAGGGAAAGTTTTCTTGAGGAACTGAGTAAAACGCTTCGATGATATTGGATTGACATAACTGTGATGGCATTGTGATGGAGGCCGTGGAACTTGGTTCATTACATGACGAATCGCTGACACTTATACTATTGCGATATTGCAAATTGGGATCGTTGAAGGATTGTATTACGGGCCAATTATTGACAGAGCTAGGCATGGTGAGGCAGTCCGGGTTATTGTGTTCGCTGTGGTAAACATTAACTGAAGTATCAGTTTGATTAACAGATTCTCTATTTGGCGATGCATCAGAGTAGTAAAGGTTTGATCGAGACGCTGCGACGACAGTAGCAGTCGAAGAGTTTGAATTTGGCGTAAATTGGTACATGGTAGTAGCAGACTCTGGCCATGATGACGGAATATTCAAGGGAGCGACGAACTCGTGGCCGGAAAAGTTTTCCATGGTCAAGGTATATGTATCAATTCACGATGAATTACACTTTAAGTGCACGTCCCACGTACACCTTGTCAAGTCAGAGGTACGAATCAATGGTATGACAGTGATGCTGACAACTTTGTGCACGAGAAAGTCACAGAGGAGAAAGGGGAAAGCTGAATCGACAAGTGAAGGCAAAGCTAGACATAGTGTTGTAGTTGATTTGCAAGGGTATAGAAGCGTCCATATTGGATATTTTTATGTTAACCAAGCGACAAAGAGCATGATACCATCGGAAAATACTGAGTGATATTGTCCGACTGTATTCTCCGAAAAGTCAGTTGAACACCTGAATGTTTGCACGGTGAGAGTGAAAAAGTTGTTAGTCGGGTGTTGGAGAATCTTGAGAACCTGGAATAAAAGCCCACACTACAGGAAGCATTTTGTACAAGTGTATGCCCGAATAAAGAGCAATGGCTGATGAACAGGAAAATCAGGAACAGAACTGAAGAATTCAGGTCGATGCCATCGTCTTTGTGTACTTGTATCTGCGAGGTTGTCTCTGATTGACCATTTATTTTCTCTAGGGATGCCCGGTTATGTATTGTTAATCATTCATTAGTTCGTTTGTGAGTGCATGTGTTATTCATGCGAACAAGAGACTAGGGAAAGCATTATCATAGCCAGGGAAGATGGTCGAGGAACGTACAATATAGTACGGCCTCTAAGTTGTAACGGCGAGCAGCGCTAATCGCTACTTAGACAACCTGAATGTTCAAGCTGCTGATATAGTAATTTTGGATGATGATCCACTCAGTTCTGTGTATTATAAGGCGAGAAATTTGCGCAAAGGGTTACATTAATTCGGTTGTATTAATTGTATTCAATTTAACTGGACGCCTGGTACACTTGGGCAATAGTCATATCGCAGCTATTCCGCACGGCGACAGACAGATTTATTGCCCGCGCACGCCATGAAACGACGGATTGATGCTTCAAAAGTGTTTGATCGAATCGGGAATTCAGGTAAAGGGTTTGTATGAAAAAGGAACGCTATCCAGATGTCTTAAACGAGTTCGATTATGCGACAATGCCAACAAAGTCATCAAATGCAAGTATCCACGCCCACAGTTAATAATGCTTCGACTTTTTAACGTTTATAGTCATGAATAAAGGCATAGGGCATGTCTCAATTGAGTTATCAAATGTAAGTGCGCACTGGATTGTCAAAGTCAATAGCAACACGATTAAACGTCAACACTATGGTCCATTTTTGACCCGAGAACTGATACGTTTGAACAAAGAAAATGCTATGTAAATAATTCCTACACCGTAGTTCAGTCTGAAACTTCTGTGATAAAGTTCAAAAGCCATCAAAGCTTCATTAAAGCGTATCAGTCGACATGTAATTGACAACCCTTGATGTACTCGACTTAATGGTACATTCAACATTACTAGTTGCTCGTTGTATTCGGTACATTTGAAGAACAATTATGCTCTAATTTCCCACACTTTGGTCCGTTCTCCATTATCTTTTCTATTCTAGTTTAAATCTACTCTTACATTGATTTCCAAGCGCAACTTCTTCCGCGCCAATCTTCCAGGTCAAAGTATTTCCTAATCCGGTAATTCGAAAAATGTTCCATCCGTCTTCTAGAATCCTTCTAGAAGCCTATCTGGTGACTTCCCGCGCCAAGACTGAAGGGCTTTTGGAGCAATGCACGTGATCACAGCTGGGTAAAAGTTTCGTGTTTTCTAGAGAAAGATTTTGGTGATGTTGGCGAGGTGAGCGTTGACTTGGGGAAAGAGGGGCGAAATAAAAAGTTTGGGGTTGAATGTTAGAAAATTATGGATATTGTAGTGTTTTTGAAAACTCGAGAGTCTTTTTTACTACGTGAATTGTTTATAAACTGTTCCATAGCGCAATACGTCGTAACGATGTACCAATTTGGATATGTAGCTAATTTACGTTGGTAAAGCTAGCAGAAGGAATAGTAATTACCGTAGTGAATAGTAATAATGTTTCTTGAAACGTGTTTATTGCTGTTTTGATGGGTTAGCTTGAACAAGTATGCTCGAAAATTTTATGCATTTTCTCATTCTACGAGTCGAGGTTACTACTGAACTGTGTAACCAACGGGAATGCTCACGTGTTTTCGGGTTACAGAAGTCATATTTGAAGTATATGCGCTAGAACATTTATGATGGTGTACACTTGGATGTGATGGTGAGTTTTCTTTCATGATAAGCAGAATATCCAAATCTCTAACTTAAACGAAGTATGGAATTTGTCCCAGCACGAGTATTGGAAGTTTAATATCTACTACGACGAAATGAACAACTTGTTTTGTGTCAAATTCAGAGATCGACTGTCTTCCTCTACTCTATTTCCTTTTTGTTTTCTCACAAAATACCAGTACCTTAACGAATACTGTATGTAAACATGAGTGTTGTTCTAAACGTTTAATTTGGGATCTGCAAGTTTGTATAAACTCTCCTGTTAACCTAGGCGGCACATCAACATAAACAATTTCCATAGTAAGCGCGTGTTAAGCTCGCCTGATTTACCTTAAGTTAAGCCACATTGATGAGCTTACTCTATTAGACTATAAACTTACTACATGGTTCTCGCGTGATATAGAAGGGCGTACCAAAAATTTAAGGGCAAAGTGACACACTGTTGCTAGCGAAGGAATGTTAACAATATAAACAGTGCTTTCATTTAGAGGGGTTTACATTGAAAATAAATTTGTGCATCACATCGCATAGCAAATCCAGTTAAAGACTGCGAAGAATACAGTGCTAAGACTAACGTTACTCCACAGCTGCGCAATAAAAATATATATAAATACGAACGGATGAATCAAAATAGTACTCGCATAAAATGTAGAATACACAAATATAACTGAAAGTCACATGAATTGCATCCTGGCATAAAACAGTTTGATAAATGCCAGAAATCTGCGTTTGGTCAATGTTTTATGATGCACGAACACGAGGCTGATTTAAGAGGTCGTGTTTAGTCCCAGAAGCGTATTGCCTTGATGATTATTCCGATTTTGCTTTTCGCTGGTACCCAGCAATACTCACCGTGATTACTCCTGTAAAATTGTATCCTGATAGTCGCTATCTGGTAAAAAACAAATTCGTCAACCCACGCCTGGTAATTCTCCAGACAAGCAAGTGATTAAGCGAGTTTGTGTGCGCACGCACCAAGTAACCTATTACGTAACAGTCCAATGGGCCAAGTAACTTAAACGACACTCACCGGGTGAGGAGCAGCAACACACACATTCCGCATAAATTAAGCGAGTCCCAGTGGAATTACGTACATCCTCACGTACACATGCTCGAAAAGGAAGGCAGACGGGAATTAATAGGTTGAGAAACTTGAATGCACAATATTAATTTCACAGTGACGGGCAATTAACTAGTATAGACTAATATATTGGTAGCAAGTGAGTCAGTCCATGTCCTTTGAATTTGGGAAGGCACTATCCCTCACTAATTGTCACGATAAAATTACCCAGCAGCCACTTTTCCAATAGAGAAGTCTGGATTACAAATTTGAACGATAATGTGCATATATCGTGTCCCCTGCGAGATCAACTTGGTTATTATTAAAAGTCTGCTGCTGGATTGCTTTAGTCGGCAAGTATAATTGTATGTAAGCAAAAGTTACGAAATTTTTACTAGTACCATTTGATACACAATGTCACTTGCCGAGTTCGGAACACAGCCTACAAGCCAATCTTACTTCGTCCAATTAACGCAGAATATCACATTAAATTATATTAGCTACGTTCCACTTATGAATCACACCGATGTTTTTAACATGGATATCCCTGTAAGTATTTGTCTGGAACTTTCTTAATGCGATCATGGTGACATCTAAACGCCAACGACCTTGTGTATAAATACCGTTCGATACTCCCTCCGTTTTTGTCCCTCAGCTCTCTTTGCCTTTTGTAAGTGGACCCCAACTTTCTATTCTATTATATCTAGGAATTCTGTTTTGTTGTCTCGATAAAGGCTGACCGTTCTCTTCAGGGCTTAGATCAAGTGTAGTATCTGTTCTTTTCAGTTTAATCGCTGAAACGTCTCTATTGGAGACAATTCTCGATTATACCTATTTTTGGCATCCGCGGTGTGGGCGCTGGGCTTGCCTATCCCACATCTCACAGTGTCGCCGGTACCTGCACTGCCTCCGGCTGACGCGAATTCCCGTATCTTTCATCGGTATCTGTTCGCCTTGTGCGAGGTGTCGGGGAAGGGTTACGGAGTTCCGTTTTGTCGTTCTTCCCTTCATGTTTTTCTTTGGCGCGTCTCTTAAATTTGCCTGCGAGAGCGTGCTTCCGTGTATCACAGTAACTTGCCAATTCTCTTGCCAAGTTTGGTAGTAAGCTTTGTAATCAATTTTAGATATGGATGGTGTATGTATGTTTAGGCAGTGTAAGAAATATTCGGGTCGCATGCTTTGGGTTTCTATTCACGGTTAGGTTTAATAAAGTTTGGAATACCGGCAAACTCACGCTTGTGTAACGTCATGAAGTTAGCTTTGCTTCAATTCGATCCGAAATTACGACAGGTTCAGGAGAATATGCAACGAGCCAGTACCGTATTGTCCAAGTATGCCAATGAGTTGCGAGCTGCCAGTGATAAAGAAGATGTGGTATGGCTAATATTGCCCGAAATGGCGTTTACCGGTAGGTGTAGTAAGGCACACGTTAAGTGGATCAGCCGTGTTTGGGGGTGGTTCTGCGTTAACAAATAACTTGGCACAGGGTACACGTTTGAGAATCGGGAGGATATTGATGATTTCCTCGAACCAACTGCAGCAGGAATAACTACTCTCTGGGCCGCAGAAACGGCGCGTGATCTAGGAGCTTATGTAACTGTGGGATATCCTGAAAGAGCACAAAGTAGCCAAAGTGGAGAGGCCAACGAAGGCGAACACTACTATAACTCCATGGTGACCGTAGCGCCGAGTGGAAGTGTGGTAGTGAACTATCGTAAAACTTACCTATTTGTGGCGGACGAAGCGTGGGCTGAAGAAGGGCAAGGCTTTTTTTCGGGCTATGTTAAATACGAACCATCACGGAACAGTGATGGCATGGAGGGAAGCAGTTCAACTATATCACAACCTAATAGTGGCCGTACGAAAGACTTGGGGAAAGTCTGCATGGGAATCTGTATGGATTTAAATCCGAAAAATTTCGATTATTCAAATGACGATCGAGATTTTGCCCAATTCATCTGGCATGAAAAACCAAACATAGCTGCTTTAAGCATGGCTTGGCTGTGCTTACCCTCAGAATACGGAAATCACGATAAAAGCAATGATGATGGCAACAACAACAATGATGACAATGATGATGATAACGAAGCCTCTAGAGAAATGGCAACCTCACCTCACGCAGACACCGTCGCATACTGGCTAAACCGTCTTCACCCTTTGTTAATGAATACTACGCCAAACGAAAAAATTTACGTGGCATTAGCAAACCGTTTCGGTCGTGAAGAGGACGTACTATTCGCAGGAAGTAGTTCAGTATTTCTCTTTCACAATCGTTCCGTTCAAGTACTCGCCTGTAGTGGACGACGTGAGGAAACTTGTTTAATCGTAGATGTGGACGTCAATTAACCTCAGTACGCGAGTGTACGACTACATAAACATGATTAAACTAATGTGTGTAGAGCAGGTAATGATTGTATTTGATCGAGGCGTACAATGAAACTTGATTATATATTTAACTCGTTCACACGTGCACCTCTGTTAATATAGCATACACACACGCGTAAAAATGGTGAAAGACAAGTTAAGCGTATGAATGTACAGCCATGCTAATCTTTCTACTAACGTCAAGTGATAGAGTGCGCTAATCATTAACCCTGAGCACCAATGTCGCCTAAATTCCAAGATGCGATTTACGCCAGTGACGACGTTTAAAATTATATCTGCAAGATAAATCATGTTAACGCACACACACATTCGTACTTGACCCATCATCTGCTGAAACACCCTTTCAACATTATTTGCCAGCTCGAGCAAAACCGTAAACGGTGTCCCCTTGCTTAACGTATAATGTGTTCAAGTCAATATTCACTCACTTTATCGTGTTTCCCGTACGCAATCGAATCCATTGTGGAACTGGTCGATTTCGCTTCTGAGCTTTGATCAACTTTTGTTTCGTACGAAACGACTTATGCGACTATTTAATAAACCCACAACTCGTTAAAACTGACCCGGAATCACTCATCCATCCGCGACGTATATCTGCCGTCAAAACACTACCAGAACGTTTCACTTACCGACATATTTCCGCTGTCCTTCCCCTTATATAAATGTCTAGCAAAATAATCACGATAAATCTTCCTCCGCAAAATTTATAACTTGCCCAGAGTTAATCAGTGCATTTCTCTCTTGAACGATCTTCCTTCAATATCTCTCCCTCGCTAACCGTAAAACATTGCATTACTAAGCTTCGCCTCAATTTTCGGATAATTGATGTGCCGCTCACACTGTCACCTGATCAGGCACGGTGTACTGGCTTATTCAGTACACGGACGAATTGATGAACTGCCCGGCTTAATATTTTGCTTTATTGCGTTGCTGAAGAAAAGGTTGTATATCCACTGAATATCCCATCGCAAAATCTTCGACTAGATTAGCCCACCTTCACAAACATCATTACGTCACCGTATTTTAGTTACTCGGGGTTCGATAATGACCTTTGTCGGCACCATGCATAATTCTTACTCCATATTTATACGCTAAACCGGAAAAATCAACCAATTCCATTCCTTTGTAAACTCACATCCATATTTTTTTGAATTTTTAATTCAAATGTGTTAAAATACATATAAACTACAGTAAGATATCTACATACAAATATGCGTACTATTGAACTGTTAATGTAGCCAATCACTAGAGCCTTTTTGTAAAAAAGTTTGTCTGAGATTTGTCGCAGACGACCAACTCAAATTTCTTCCGAGCTTCAACCATTTCCAACGCTGAACGGGCAAACACGCTAGCCTGCTCCATGTCCGTACGAACATACCAACACCGAAAAGACGTTAACGGCTCGAATTCTCCAAAACAAACTGAAATAATAAGATATTTTAAATTGTCAAGAAACAAACTGCAGTTTGCACAAGAACAGTTTGTAATTTTTCTTTTATGATCGAATATCCACAATTATGGATAAATGGTTCCAGGGACACATACAAAGGCCCAACCGTGATTAACAATGCTTATTTTAAAACGAGAAACTATGTGTTGACCAGTTCTTGAAAACATCACTTTTCGCAAAAATGCATGTGATAATTCTCAGTGACTCCTCCAGCGCGCGGCACAACTCACATGTAAGGATCACGCTGACCCCGGTGGTACCAAGCATCAGTGAGTCATGAAACAACGAGCTCATGAAGATAAGCAAGGAGTATAACCTAGCACAGTTAAAAGATTTAGATAAGAAACTTAAGCTGAACAATTCACTTTAAGATTTTTCAACTGCTTTAAGACTGTTGAGTATGTAACTGGGTAAAATCAATTCGATGGAGGCAGCTGATCCATTTATATCGGGCGACTTTCACTCGGAATATTCTCAAAATCGGAAAGCGGAGAGTGCAACATTGAAAAACGTCTTCGTGAGGGGAAACCCAAAGCTGAAGGACCGAGGTAAATCCGAAAAGCAAATTCGGTAGCGGCTTTTTCAGGACCAACCGATGACGTTTAAGTATAATACTAATGCTGAAAGGTAAAATTTATCTTAGAGGAAGATATCTCCGTAAATGGGGCAATCAAGCGGGCATATCAATTAGGGATAAAGAAAACCGTGCTGGGGGCTAGGCTGTTAAAAATAATAGGCGCAGCGTGGTCCCATTAAAAAAATTCACATGATAAAACAAAACCAAAAGTCCGGATATCGAATCACATTAGATGGAATGAAAGGGTGAAGATATCAGCGTCGACGAGATGTCGGGCTGCAGCGCATCTCGGCAAAGTACAGCAGTCTCTCGGCCAACTCGTGTATCGTTCCTCTATCCCAGTATCCGCGACGGCTGCGCTCCTCAGCATATGACTCACCGGCTCTTGGAGGATACAAGCCTGACGTTCGGGTTAGCGGGTCTACCGCCGTGCAGACACGTGACTGGGAAAGCTCACCCTGATGAGTAGCGTTATCGATTGACCTTTGGAGCTTTGAGTGATTATCTGGTCCGGGAAAAGCCTCTTCCGTTCCGATGAATTGAGATGGCACATTAGAAGCAAAAGAGTACCATAACTACAAAAATGTCAGTCGAACGAGGGCGTAACAACTAAGATGAAATGGCATACTTTGGGACGGTGATCGGGATGTTCCCGCATCACAGAACTGTTTCGAAATTTTTGAATTAGACAATCTCTTCCCTGAATCGTTGCATACGAGATTTGCGCGGTCTTTTGGGATCCCCATTCAGCCCATTGACGACCTGCCACGGCGTCTGCAAACTAATGGAAGTCAATATGATAACTGTTAAAATTTCAATGACGTATTGCGATTTCTTACGGGGATAATACTGTTGGCCTAAAGTAATATTAGCAATTTACATCAATACTCAAAACATTGAACATGAGAAAGCACTTACGTCGACAAAATTTATAAATGCATAACCAACGCTACCCGACCAGTCAGTTTTGTATGCATTAAAAGAAGGGCGAGCAATGATGTATACATACTTGCTATTGGTCTGAAAATCTGTTCGCCACAGATTAGCATTTATTCAAACAATCTTGAAATAATTTTCTGAAGAAACTAACCAATTCTTAAATATGAAAAATCATAACGTCCAAAACTAGTAGCATCAAGAAAATCTTTAAATTGTTTCTGGAATAATTATTAGCTCATAACCCGGTTCCAATGTTTTTTGAACTTACCACATCAATTCGATTTGGAATATTGCGTAGCATAATCTTAATAAAGATGTAAGTTATTATGAAAACTAAAGTGGGGATTTAATTTCGAACATACCGTCGTGCGTACATCTTGACCACTGAGTATTTTCTCTTTAGATACCGAGTTCGTCAGATGGAATGTGATCGGCAACCTCCCAGTGGCACTTAAACTTGGAAGAGGATAGACGGGAGAAGTTTTTCCAACCCGAGATAAATGTTCATTGGAGCTTGAATGGTTCAGCCATGCATTCGATGCAGCCCGTCGTTCAGATGACAAAGCATCGTAACTGTATTTATTTAGTGTCTCCGACGGGGATGAAGCAGTATCCTCGTGAGCTGGCCATTCCTCCAGACTGACGTCCATGCCCTATTAATGAGTTAGATAACGAAGTGCAATCTGATCAGAGAAGACACGTACCTCTATTTGGATGGTCTTTCCCCGACATTCGGCTATAAGGGTTTTATATGCTAGAAGGGAGTCAAGTTCAATACGAAAGATAAGGATTCGCTCTTCCAAGTCAAAACGGGTTATTCTTCCCGTTCGAACTTCGCCCCACGATTGATGAAGATACTTGCATAACCTCTGAAAGAGTAAATCGGAACCATTGGGTTGAAGGAGATCAGTGTTTGCACTACCAGCTTTGCCAACTCTCACAGTAACCCTCATTTGACCTTCTAAGACTTGTATCGGCATGAGTTTAGATTGATAGCCCACTATGGCAGGTTTTGCAACAAACTCGCCCCACCAGCTTGGATTGACCAGGCTAACAGCAGTTTTGGCATACTGGGCGGTTTTCAGTCCGTCAATTTCAAAGTGCAAGACATTAGCAACAATGGCTTCCACGGCACGGAGAAACATTGGGGACTTCTATAGCAACGGATGTTAGCTGTCATAAACACAGAGTGACGTGTAGCGATAGAATAGGACGTGACAAAGACTAAGATGAAATTAGTGCAATAGGTATAAAGAGAAGGTACAAATGATGATTGCACGGAATATCCTATTGTCGGAATGGATATAATATGCAGAAACCAGTAAGGACTGGTAACTTGATGTAATAGGATGGAGCGAAGTATTAAAGATGCTATTGCAAACTCACTTTTCTAAGGATGTTAGCGACAAGCCCAGAATGAACGTCACTTGGGTCAACACCGCGAATGGCAATCCAATGAGTAACGTAATTTTCGCCGACGGCCTCATTTGAAAAAGGGACGAACTGAGTTAGGCTGTCTGCTCGACCCATGAATGGGTGGGGTGATAAACCTGATACACTAGAAGCCGACGATTGAGAAGAAAAGTTGAGTGCAGCAGAGCCATCATGGTCATCAGCGACAGAAGTCTCTGTAAGCTCTCGTAGAGTTATAGGCATAGGGTTTTGAGCTAAAAGGGATACCGATGAGTTACTGAAGGACTGGTCTCGTAACGACTCATAATAATTTATGTTTGATTCTCCGATCATTCTCAGGTCATTGATTTTAGTTGATGCAAAATCGTCGGAAGCGCCGATCAAGTTGTTTGATACTGGGAATTCGATCAATGGTGCCAGAAGGGTGGGGTTTGCATTTTTAGGAGAGTCGTTCAGTATATCATCATTTGCGACGATTGAACCATTTTGAGGCAAGCAAAAGTTGGTGGTGGAGCGGCAAGGTAAAGGGAAATTTTGACGGGTCATCGAAGACGATATGGCCATCATATTGTAGGGGGTGGATGATGTCGGGTAGACAAAATCCAATTGGGAAACGTTTTGGAGGGAATAGGACAATGATTCCAATGAAAGAGGTAAGCGTAGATGATTTGAACAAATGCAAAATTAAATAGCAATTGTAGCTCCAAGTGCAAGGCTATATTGCAAAGCAGAGTGAAAGGGCGGGGATGATCAAAGGGATTAAAACTGCCGGGAAAAGTAGCAAAATAACAACGCTGCGTAGATCAGGTGGAGGATAGATACAAGTGAAAGATGAAATATGAGAGAAGTGTTCCTTTAGGACTTAACGAGTACGAAGAGAGTTGAGCGCGCGCGTGTCGCGCGTTAGTAGGTGAAGAAGCAGGACTCAAGTGGGGCGGTGGGCAAAACGGAGGTATAATATTTAGATGGATGAGCGGAAAGGATCAAGCAAAAAGAGGGAAAACGTATAAAGTGGGTGGATAGAAGATGAGGTCAATTGGTACGAGGGAGTTAGAAGGCGTGGGTAGTGTTAGAAGATGAAATTTGAAAACAAAGAGAGCAGACTAAAGAATAAAATGAAGAAAGAGGATGATGAGAAGAGATAAAATGATTGAAATATTAGATTGAAAAAGATGAAGACAAGATGGAGGAAGAATCTAAGCAAAAAGAAGATGGGTAAGATTTAAAATTTGGAATTGAGCTAGCGTATTCAGAAAGTAAATGACAAAGAAGCGACTGGATGTTGAAAATAAAAGATGGTGGATCGATGAAATTTATACGATTGGGGAAGGGATTGATGGGAGCAATGAATTATCACAACCACGTGATAAAACCTTGGTAGGAGGGAAGGAAGGACGACAAGGAAGAGAGAAGAAATGAAAGAAATAAAAGGAATTGTTGAGATATCGATTTAACGGGACTTGTGGGGAAATAAGAAATTAAGCGAAGGTAAGTGAGTAAAATAGATAAGTGAGAAAGGGAAAGTTACTGTGAAAGGAAAGCGAGATGAAAGAGATGGCCAAATGAGAAAGGTGGAAAGAGGAAAAATTGGAACTATTTAGTCAAAAAGAAATGAAAATATTGGATGAGATGCATTTTTCTGAGAAGGGAAAGTAAGAGGCGAGGAAATATATTTAATTTAGGCAAGAGCGGAGATATGAAGATGATGTATACACGGGGGAAAAGTATGAAGAAGAGAGATTTTCCAATTAAGGAAAACACTGACCATAAGTAATTTAAACAGTTGAGAATTAGTGAAAATATATTGTTGAGATGAGAAAAGAATACGATGAAAAATTGAGAGATAAAGACAATAGCGAATGTGCTTTTGCACAACTAGGGAAAGTGTAGAATTATTGGATTGAAGAAGAAGGTTATGTTAGGGATGAGAAAGTGAACAGCGGCCAATATATCGGAAGTAGCAAATTTTATTTTAATCTTCCGGTTGCGGGGAAGGAATGGGAGAAAAAGATTACTCGAAGATGGACGTCATCGAAAATTAGATCCGTTGGAACGGATAAAGAAAAAGTGACAGGTGGATGGAAAACTAGGAATGGTGAGATGACGGCAAAGTTAAGGTGGAGGACGGTATTTTTGATTATTTTAGAGTGTAATGAGGAGGAAGTGTAGTTTTGATAAGGATTAAGTTGAATAAGTAAGGATAGTAATTGAGAGAATTGCGAAGTGATTGGGTAAAGGTATGTTCTACTTTATAGTGACATGGAAGTGAAGGATAAAGTTAATGGCGGAATCGATAAAACTGACAAGCTATTAAATTTGACGAATTGAATAAAGTAGGGGAAATTTTTGGGGAAGGGCATTTTAAAATTATGATTGGCAATATTTAAGTGTCATCCTGTAATTTTGTTGAAATACCAAGTTTATGGAGGTTATGAATTAGAGTAGGTAATAGTAGTTGTAGCATATGATAATTACAATTAATAATTTCAAGTTATGTGGAAGTTTACTTGCGAGCAGTTAATGCAAGTGTACACAATTAAGGAAAGAAAAACACGTCCAATTGGATGATTGGGAATGAATTGAGGTCGAAAAGTAGAATTACATATGATTGGAGAGATTAATGTGATGAGAAGTGTATATTAAAATAGTTTGTTAATAAAGTATATGTGAATTAGGAACATAACGACTGGGATGAATAAAAGGAAGGATAATTGTGTGTATGTATACAAGATGCCATAAAAAATTCAATATGGCGACTGAACCAGGAAATTATTGGTAAAGGGTTTTGCACAACAGCAGACAGGGTAGACACATGTGAGCCATTATAGTTATTGTATGGTATAGATGAATGTAGGGAGAGGGCTGTAAATGAGAGATTTAGAAGTAGTAGATGCTAAGGACGAAAGTGATCGGGAAAATATTCACGGTAAATTGTGTGGGTCGGGTCTATGAAATATTGGGGCTTCGATAACGGTTCGGGGAAATAGCTAATATGAGTTAAGCGAGCCGAATGTTTTACGTGGAAAGAAAGTGTAGTATAGAGAGCCAGTAAACCGAGTCGATCATGCAAGGTACAACGCGCAGCCTCAATAGACATGTATAAAGATATTATTATATAAGCCAATACATACATTAGGAATATTTAAGGCAAATTATGGAGATGTATGGAGGAGGATTATTAAGGATTAAAATTAGAGAAATGGTGTGAGGGGATGTATAAAGGATGATAGGGAGTGTAGGAG
The DNA here is from genome assembly GCA_009733715.1 of Herpomyces periplanetae. Classification (NCBI taxonomy): domain Eukaryota; kingdom Fungi; phylum Ascomycota; class Laboulbeniomycetes; order Herpomycetales; family Herpomycetaceae; genus Herpomyces; species Herpomyces periplanetae. The sequence continues at coordinate 98,271 of WMKJ01000030.1, read as the reverse complement.
TAGGAGAATGATGTAGTAGTGTGAGTGATTTGAGATATATGAAAGATTAGAATAGATGATATTGTGAGGATAGGCTACAAAGTATGTACGATAGATTATACTGACAAAGTGGTATATTGGGATAAACTCTTATTATGAATCCAGGTAAGAGAAGTAAGAAGTTAGGGTAGTATGAGTAATACATGTTTGTATAGATTAAGGAAAGTATTTGTGTGCACAAATTCATATTAGTGAATAGGTAAAATCAAACGGAAATATTCAGTCATGTGAAAGAAATGGTGACAATATCTACTATTGATCGGCAAAAAAGATGGGCCGAAATTAGAGGGCACGTGGATGGAGAAGGGGAGAGTGGGGAAGGAAATTTGGGGGGACTAAGGGGTGAGGAATAACTTGTTTGAACGGATGGGGAAAAGAGTTACATGGATACAAGGGAGATGAAAATGTTGTAGGAAACAAGTTGGATTCATAAATTTGTAAGCGCATCATTATAATATACAGTATAATTGTTTAAGGTAGTTTTTTTGACATTATTACCGTCAGAGGTCATCCATTGACATGTTAACCTTGATCAAACATAAGACACTTGGTAAAATTACCGTAAATTTTCCTTACAAAGCTAAACCGAGCGACGCTCAACGAGAGTCAGTCACGTGGGTATTGCTTACAAATTGAGGGTAGATGGGATTGAGTGGGGGATTTTAGAAGAAATTTCAAGGTTAGACGTTTTAGGAAAGGATATTAAGTTTGTTAGAAGGTAGATATTTAGAGGTATCTGGAACGAGACGATATTACTTACCTCTATGCCACCAACATCGGATCATTCAGATGAGCTGTCTGCTCTAGTTCTTCAGGTATATAAATTATTGTGAAAATTTTCGAGGATCGCAGGCAAACAAAATTTGGATTGTGCGGGTCGGGTTTACATTACTTTTGAGGCTATAGACAAGATAAATGGTTCAAGAGAATTAACTAACAGGATGACTTCCACAGATTATTTTAAGATCATCAGAGTCAGATTACGTTGATCAATTGGTACAACTTATTCAAAATGATCGTTACTCTGACAGCGCGTCGCGTCTTATACGAATTTTGGATCGGTTCTCGGCAACATGTGCAGGAAAGATTGAGAGTGTGTGCAGTGCGAATTATCTTGACTTTGTGAGCGCAGTTAATGCAGTTTTACGTGTCAGAAATTCTACGGCAAGCTTAGCAGAGGAAATTTTGAATTTGTCGCGATCGATTCAAGGCAGTGTTGATGAGCTTTCATCGCAGAAACGATCATTGGTCAACGCGCGTCGAGTCAGACAAAACATTGATGATGCATCATCAGCCATATCAGCGTGTCTGCATGTACTACGGCAAAGTTTCCGAGTTCACCAATTAGCCTCACAGAAGAAACATTTTGCAGCGCTAAGGGCTCTGGATGACCTACAATCAATACACTTGCGGGATATTTCAAGGTATTCTATAGCTAGTATGCTAGATAAATCGGTGCCGGCCACACAAAAATTAATTGCAGATGCTGTGATGAGTGATTTAAATACATGGCTATTTAGAATTCGAGAGGCTTCCCAGTATTTAGGAGAAGTGGCGTTCTACCACACGCGAGAGAGACGAGAAAGGTTAAAAAAGCGAGCGGAAGCCGATACGTTTTTGGGAAAGTTCCCAATTAATTCAGCCGTGGAGCTTGTTGCGAATGAACTGGATGAATTTGACATACTCCATAATGAAGAAACGCAAACCAACGTTGACTTTTCACCATTACATGAAGCAATTCATATATACACTACGCTGGGACGAATTAACCAATTTAGAGATGAGTACGCAGCGACGCGAAGACGACAAAAGGACCTGTTAGCGCCAGTATCCCTTAATTTGTTGGACCCGGATCAATCGGATTTAAGCAGTTTATTAGAGAGTATAGCGGGCTTTGCCATAGTTGAGCGAGCGACAATGAGAAGTACGGAACACCTTCGGACTCCCGCGGATGTAAGTATAGCTTGCCGATAATGGAAATGGTACTAATTTATTCCAACTAAATGTATTAGGTTGATGAATTATGGGAATCGATGTGTCAAACAGCCATTAGTTTAATATCCTCGAATTTAAACAGTGTCACAAAAGATGAGGACCTATACAAGATTAAAGGACGGTTGTCGCTATTTATGCAAACGATGGAGGTGAGATAACACGTCGTAACGTAGATTGAGTTTGAAAACACAGGACATTAACGATGCGAAATTTAAGACATGGGGGTATTCAACGTCTTTATCGGATTCTTTAGTTCTACGACTATTTGAGCGATATTCGGACATCTTGAAGACCAAGTTTGGCGAAGATTTTGAAGAGGTTTGAAATTTTACAATCTACTTGAGCGAATTACCCTGTAACGTTGCGAATGGTAACAATTTATGAGACGTGACAGATTGTTTCAACGGATGATTACATGCCAATGGCAGTGAATACAATGGAAGAGTATGAAAAAGTGGTGCAAGTTAGCTGGTATAATCCGACTCAAGAGGCGGACGAAATTCAGTATGTTGTTGAATTGAGAGACAATTGATGGTAAAGACGATTGAAGATTCTAACATATGTGTATAGGTTTCCGTGTGTATTTCCATTTTCGCAGATGTATCCACTATGCTGCATTGATATTAGGAACTTTTTGAATCAGATATTCCTATTTCTCGATGACCAATTACAGAGGAATCAATTAATAGATGAAACTATTCGTAATGTGAGTTGGGGAAAAAATTGGTGATGAGCAAGTTGGATTGTTTTGGTTGATAGACATTAATGAATGAGCTGATATAGGCGTTGGATGAATTACTATGTGATAAAGTGTACCAATTGTTGATTGAAAGGCTATCATCACAGTACCCTGGACAGATAGTTCAAATTCTTACGAATTTTAAGCATTTTGAGATGGCTTGTACGGAACTGGAAACACTGTTAGTTGAGGCTAGATTTGCTCCATCACCGGCTGGATCAAGTTACAAGTTTCGCGCTGTTGAGAAATTTGCGTCGGGTCGTAAGTTGGCGGAAAGACGGGTATTCGAGTTAGTGAATTCTAAGATAAACGATTTGATTGGAACATCGGAATACAATTGGTAAGTGAAAGAGTGTGAATGTTAGGCCAAGTGAGGTTTAGTACGATTGAATTAACGAATAGTTGGTACTATCGTGGGATGGGTTTGGCGATGGAATATAGGAATAGTAAAATGGCGTCACAGGAGCCGAGTAACTACATGCAAGAGTTAACAAGATACATTTCAGTATCTATGAGTTCTGCTTTATTAGGGTTACCATGTGAGACTAAACGGTTAATTTATAAGGATGCTTTAAGTCATGCGGCTAATTTGATACTGGTATGTTGGAAGAGCAAAATGGAATTAAGATGAAGCTAATGGGTATTTAACATAACAGAGTCTTCCGCTGGATCAAACAGTCTCGCGAATTAGTCGGGAAGCTGTTGAAACGTTGGCTACAGACGTTAAATACTTTGGGAATTTTGTTGAAGCATTGGATGTTGAATTAGGTCGAGAGAGTAAAACTGACAAGAAATCACCGGATGAAAGTGAAGCAGGAAGGGAAACGGAAGACTTGATAGATTGTTTAGCTGAATTGAATCAAACAGTTGAGCTATTAAAAGCACCAGATCCCGACGAATTCTACGATGTATCAAGACGACATGAGAGGTTTTCACGCGTTGGACGAGAAAACGGTGCAATTTTGCTAGAGAAGTACGTGAAAATTTTCAAGCATCAACTTTATCACGAATACAAAATGTCCCCAATCAGTCGAATCTGCTAACTTTCCATCTTCCCTACGAAATACTCGTACCTCTGACCCGAAACACTGACTTATAGAGTCTCATGACTCTGACCCTAACCCTACTTGTCGACGTCGAACTTTTCTCCCCATTGATTCATTCGGGATGTTTATTTTGTGATGAGGAATTTATGCGACCGCGACCGCTCTCGATCCGCGTGGTTTGAGGGGAGCGATTGGTCGGGTTGAAGCGGCAATGGTTCGGGGTTGTTGCGATTTGCGAATAGCGCTGATTCGGGCTATACCTGCTCTACGGAGATCATCGCGGTACGATTTAGGTCCGGTCATGTTGGCAAAGCTTCGAAAAGTTCTGTCGTGATAGAATTGAGTTAGCAGTTAATTCGTTCGGCTTAGTTTAACAAAGTCCACGATAACAGTTGTGTATGGGTATACGGTTATTGGTGGTGTAAGTAGATGGGTAAAGGATAGTTTGGTAGAGGACATGGAACATGCTTACTTTCGTGTAGATGTGTGGTTGCTGATAGTGGTGGTATTTAAACTTGAAGCTGGTTGATTTTGTTTACCGGCTTTTTTCGTTTGAATAATCACACCTTTATGTTCCGGAGCGGCATGAATTCCGATCGCCTATTAAAAGAGTATTAACGAAATTTTGTTATGAGGTAGAATCTAGCAGAAATATTCAGATTTATTACCCGATTGTTAATTGAGCCACATTGCTAAAGTATACGAAAATTTAAAAATTAGTATAACCATATACACGGTTAATGAATTTAGCTGAGGTGAGAGAATGGGTAAAATTTGTCGTACGCGAGGTGTGTGAAGGTTTAACAAGTTTAATGGATCTTTGGAAAAGCGAGTTAAACCGGCATTTCGACGCTTAACAAGAAGAGAGCTTTGCTTTCCTATTAAAAAATATAATAAATTGATTAACCCGAGAGAAAATGGTTAAACAGTAGCTAAAATATCTCCGGATTTAATGAGCCCGACAAAAACTCAAACTTACGCGTAACTTCCCAGAGCAAATCGGGCGAGAAATGATTATGCGGAATAGCAGACATATTCGAACAGTATATAGCAACAGAAGAATCAATCCAAACAAGAAAACAAGCTAAGTACAACGCAAGTTAACCGTCAGCACAATCGTTTTACCTTTAGCAAGCTTACTTTTTCACGATAATCGTCGCCGTCCTACCCGGCTCCTAAGCGCAACACGTGACCAGGAAATTTAAGCGAGTGTGGGCTCTGTCCCAAAAGCACGTGCCACTAGCTTGCTGAGTCAGCTCACGGGGAAATGATTTTGCGGGCAAATATGTTTGACGAAACGGGAAATTTTTGTGCCAGTTTTACGTTTGCAACATGTTAAGGCACACTTGCATTGTTCATTTCTTTACTTTATCTAGGTGGAATTTATGCGGGTTAAACAACACGCCAATTTATCAAGGCCAACGCACCAACACTTTAAATATAGTGTACGGTCATGTACACTTGTTTCATGATTTACGATATGTACCTGTCAATGTCTTCGTACTTTAATATTTCATCACATTGCCAGCCCACGGCTTTTTAATCGTATACTTTCTAAGGCTTTGTCGATCTATTTGACCTTTACCTTTAAATTTTTAATTTGATTATGCCCAGTTTACAGTTCAACTCTAATATCCCCGTGGAAGATTCACTTTCAAGCTCTAATGTTAACTATGCATTCCACGCGTTCATCTTAACTTGCTTTATTGCCATTGTAGGTAAGTTGTATGCTGCCACTATACATCTCATCTGTACATTCATCCTATTAAATGTTCGCATCTACGCGTTTTACACTAATTGAATCCACGGGATAAACCATAAAAATATATTGAAAGCTAATACACAAAGTTTACATGATCACTCCCGAGTATCATAGTCTTGATTAAAACTAGACATCGATGGTATGACCGGATCCCTACCTCCTATCATTCTATCCCATACCCATTACAACGACGGTTTTCCTTGTTCAATACCGCTTCACCTACATATACAGTACTGCAAACGACATCCGGTGCATCGCTACCCTTGGAATCCAGTGTATCCTATACGGACCTAAGTACTCTGGAGGAACTGATCGAGCTTCCAATCACAACCCCTTCATCACCTTCTCCTGAAGCGGCACAATCCACCTTTCAGTATGACGTTACCAACGGACTAACGTCAGCAACGTTCAATCTAGTTGAGAATAACTTAATGGAGAATGATACACGACCAGGTTTAGATGATACAGCCAAACGATCGATTGCGCGTATAATGCGACACCGATCGTGCAGTTTTGACAGTGCGCGACACTTGTATCTTCAAATTAAATTGAAAAATCAGGGTATTCGACTAGATGGGCAGCCAAATGATCCTAAATTTGTTTCATTTTCCTAGCCATTCTGTATCAGCATCGTGCAAATCCCACGACCTGCTAGCATGACATGATTAATTGTCGCAAGGAATGTGGCGCGTTGGGTGTATAGGGTGTACACAAAATAACGGTCATATTTGGCCCCAACCGAACGTCATACCCGGATGGAGGGATGGAACACCCTGGGCGGCAGCTGGCAGAGGGTACACTTGAGAAGTAACGGGTTGGAAGGGAACTTGAATATTGTGCTTACGAGCTTGATTAGCAAGTTCGCGCTCAGCTGCATCACCATGCCGTTTTCCGAGACCGTCTTTCTTATAGGCATATTGCACAGAAATTTCCTTGTTCATGAGGTATTGTCCATTCATATTAGCAATAGCTTCATCAGATGCTTCAAACGACGAATAGGAAACGAATCCGTAACCTTTGGACAAACCGGAGTCATCGCGGGCTATTTTAGGAGGTGAAACCAGTGTACCAAAACGGCTAAAAGTTTCGAGCAGTGTGCGCTCGTCTACAAGAACGTCCAAATTTCCCACAAATAGTTCAGCACCAATATCTACATGACGTTGTTTATCAGCGGATGCTTTGTTAACGCGAATAGGCTTGCCGTATAAGCGGACTTGATTCATAATTTTAGCAGCGTATTCAGCGTCATCTTCAGAGTTAAATTCAACGAAACCGTAGCCTTGATGAGTTTGGGAGACGCGGTCTTTGGGCAAATGAACGTTAACTATACGACCTGCTTGTAACATTAATTCCCAAATTAAACTGTCTGTCACGCGTTCGTCCAAGTTTCCAATATAGACTGTAGCGTCTTTATCTTGTTCCCTGATGAAAGTAAAGTGCGAGAAAGCGCACGAATGAGTGAGTGTTAGACAATGTATACGAGAGTAAACTATACTTACCAGTGTCTAGCGCTGGCCATATTAACAAAGGTAAACGTAGAACACAATGGTGTGAAGCAAGGGGCGGACCGAGAAGCAGAGCCAAATCAAGTAAACGTTCACGAATGTACCGATTCTCATGAGAAGTTGAAAAGTTCAGCAATATCAAAGTAATGTAACAGAGCAATGGCGGTGGCGGTGGCGGTGGCGGCATGACACGGCACTGACTCAGCAAGTTACATCGGTCCGCCAAAGCCGGTCCGGGCCGGCACTGGGAGTATTAGTAATTCTCCGGGGAATGGGAGACGACCAAAAATTTAACGCGTTAACATCCTGGGGACACGCAAGCCCACGTTTTAGGCAAAATTTTTACTTGTTGCGTTTAACGATATAACAACTTATACACGGGAAAGTTTAGATTGGCGAACATTGAGATTTGGGGCAAAATGCAACTCTCGGATGAAGCAAAGGTAAGGGCCAGGTAGTCACAGTGTGATAACAAGGAGAAAGGGTGAGAAGGCTAATTAAATTGTCTTTCCACGAGAGAGTGTGTGAGCAACAGGAACGGTTGACGCGGATCATTGATATTTCGCGCTACATCATTCACTAGTACGTGGAAGGACGATGACAATGTTCAATCCGTGGGTGCACACGGTGTTTGATATGAGTGAACTCGTTTGATTAACGCTAGAGACACGCGCGCTCCTCCTGGCTTGCGCACCTAGTGGTTACTTGCCGCTTATTATTTACGTTGGTAAGTATGCGCGCGCACACGTACGCAAATATAGGCTTACCTTTTTCCCCAGGCTACACGCAGAGTCCGTCTCGACCGGCGTTGATAAGGTTAGTGTGCATGCATATGCGTAAACCGGCGTTTTTACGTCGCCGTCTATGTTTACGCTTTTGGTAAACTTGGACCCGCGCTAATCCCGTACCGTAACCGCGACCCTGTCGTGTCAGATTACTATCTCCGCTGGCGTAACGGATTGTACGCGCCCAGTTAACTGCTTGCGTACATGCAATTCCTGTCACCCACCTTTATACCCTTCCCTCATGGGCGAGCAAACAGATATCAGTAGTTGGATCCTACCTTCCCTGTGTATACACGCTCTCATCGTGTAACAGGCGAAACGATTGCTGCTGCACAATTAATCTGGCAATTGTCTTTAGTTATATTATGACGCATGCGTTAGCGGAAGAATTATTAGTTCATAAAAAGCGGACTAATTCAATGGGTCACGTAGAATAAAGAGTATAGAAATTAAAGGAGCAATTACAAGGAATTATAGGGGTATTCACCAAAGCTAAGCGGCAGTGGAGCGAAACAGCAAATAATACAAGAGCACGGTTAATCATGATAAACGTGCGGAGTAATGACAGTCTGGTGCGGTAGGATATGTACATTGTTTAGCCAGACAGTTTAGAAAATTGGGGGGTGTGAAGGGTAAAATTGATTGAGTTCGGCCGTAGTGTTTGCACGGGGTATGACAACGCGGCGAACGGGTGGATGGTAAAAGAGCTCGAGACACTGCTCGGAGCGACATGTAGATAACGGAGGACCAATGACCCTATGAAGACGGAAGAAAATACAAACGAGCAGGCGATGGCGCGAAAGGCGAAAACGCAGAATGGTTTTAGGGGAGTAGAACCGGTATGAAGAGGACAAAATTGAGGACGTTGACGATGGAATGAAGAGTGATAAGGTGCCAGGAAGTGCAGATAAACCCTTGTTGAAAAGGATAAACGGGCTAGCAGAGCGACGTAGCGCAAATCAGGAATGAAGCAAACGGGGGGGACCACACAACGGCTTGATAAGAAAAAATAACGTTTAATGATACGAGAAAAACGTATCATTAGCGAACACCGGACAAGCAGAAAATGGTCGGTGCTGCAACGGTAGCAGTAGCGGCAGCGAAATACCGGTGGTAAAGGTGAAATGGATATAGTGATACGATACCACACTAGAGGTAAGATGGCCGATAGACAGCACGGTAACGTGAATAATGGTTGGACTAAACTTCATTCCGTCCAAGAGGGGAATAAGCAGGACTATCAGTTTCTGAGCAACGATTCCAAAAGTTAATTCGACGTTTTAGAGCATGACGAGTTTTGGGAGAACGTGTTAATACGAGACCAGAAAATATCCACCAGAGTGTCATGAAGAAGAAGCCGGCTAGGATGAATCCAACGGTAGTAAGTAACATCCAATGATGTGACATCTGTAACAAAACGATGCGGATTAGCAGGCTCAAAGGTTAGGGCAAGGAGATATGGACAAGACAAGGTGAGGTGAAACGGGAGAGGGGAGGATATAAAGTAAAAAAATAAAAGGAAGAATGACTAGCGCGCACGTACCCATAAGATTAAATGTACATCGCTTTGATGCCAGCTGTTACCGATATTATGCACAAAGAAACTCCAACGGTTGTTGGCATAAGCGTCGGGAAAGAGAAGCCGAATTCTAAACTGTTCGGGAGGCATCTCTGACATGTACTGGCGCCACATGATACTGAGGAATAAAGGACCAGTAGAAGCCATAACGGTAATATAGGGTAATATCCATTTTCGATTGTAAGACGGCAAGGTTTCGATTACGCGTAAAAAGAATGGATGGCGCGGTATTGACCCCATAGCATCATTGCTTATGCCCGTTGGAGTAGTCCTACGAAGCCAGGCGGGGAAGACTAGTAGAGGGTCAAGACGGCGATTACAGCCCTAGGAGATAGTGTGGGATGAGTATTGGGTAAATGTAGGGAGGATATGAAAGACAGGAAGGTGAATAATACTAACATCGTCAAGATCAATGTAGATACCGCCGAAATGGGCCAGGGCAAAGTATCGAATAGCATCAGCCCGCTGAATGTTGTAAGGATATGAATCCCAAGTACTCAAAAACCAAGGATATCTAAATAAAGTAGGAAAAGTGTATGTCAAGGATGGGAGAAGGGGGTTTGGGTTAGATTGCATGATATGAGAAGTGGAGATGAGCAGATGCATAAAGTTAAGAAGAGTATAACGGAAGCATGGAGAGTGGGAAAAACGTACTCTTTGGCGATGAATTCGCGGGCAGAAGTATCCGTCCATAACTGCAGGTGAAGGTGTAGGAGAGGGTAAGGAAGATTTAGTGATTCGTTAACGGAGGGACAATGATACGATACTTACCTTGTACTCGTAATCAGTGTGTAGAGCAATACATGATCTCTGAGGCTCAATCCAGCGGACGGGGATAGATGTATTAGCATAAGTTTGGTGTATAATTTTGGGGATAATTTGAGGTTTGAAGGTTACGTTTGGGTTGGTATATCTGGAGTTGGGAGAAGTATGCTTGAAAAGTTTGGTGGGTAAAGTGGAATCCGGAAGAGGATAGAGAGTTTCATTAATTTCGGCGTGTAGAATAGCATCATTTGAGCCGTCAAAGACAAATAAGGCCATTAAATTCCATAACCGTACAACGAAAAAGCCGATTACCAGGGCGTTTACACTGATAAAAATTGCTAGGCCGAGGTTGCGACGCATGGTGAAAAGAGGAATAAGTTTGGGGGACGGAGAGAGGGTGGGAAAGAAATTCACGCGATAACGGTTATATTGTTTAAAGGGTACCAAGGGCGGGAGGGAGGGAGGGAGGGAGAGAAAGGAAATGCTAGAGTCGTAAGGAAAGATTAGTGTGGATAGACGAAGGAGTGTGTGGCCGAATAAGGACAAAGTTAACGATGAAAATGTAAAATTCGTCGGTGGATTAGCCGATCATGAAGTCGTTGCGCGAAAAGAACCAGGCCCAGCGGATCAACTAATTACCCGAGTGGGAAGCGAGGGTCAGACGGAGTAGACGCCAGTGTGCGGAGGATAGAAAGAAATAGGAAGCGAGAGGGAGGGAGGTGGACGAGGGCGGGCGACAAAGTAAAAAGTAAGCTGGCTAAGTGAATAAATTAGAGGAGGGTAACAAGTGGAGAAAACGGTGCGAAGTATATTTTTATTTAAAGGGAAAAAGTGAGTTTGGAAGAAGCTTCAAGAGGAATTAAGGCGCACAAAAAGTTGCTTATCACGAGGGGACTCCGCCACAGGGAGCGGCGGCGGTGCGGCGGTGGCGGTGCAACACTCACGGTCGCGATGGTGGTTGACGGCTAGACGGACGACGATAGGCGCATTTACGTTCACGTTTACGCCCACGTCCACGCCCACGCCCACGCCCACATCCACATCCACATCTATACCCGCATCTACATTCACATCCACGCCCATGGCAAGTACAACTCCATCCATTTCCTCTCCCTCTCTCATACACAAACATTCACTCCCCTCACGCTATACACGCACCGCCACCCATGACATCATCGCCGTCCTACCCGTTTGTCAGGTAAACTCTTTTTCTTAAAGTCAAGTTTAATTTTCTTTCCATCTTCGCGCTTCAACTCGAGACTCGATTGTTCCTTTATCCCTTTCATATCCTTTCCTTCCTCCGCTTCCCCCTTCATTCCATCATCCTTCACCCCTATCTCCTCTTTCATTCCTTGAGGCAATAACATCCTTTCTCCCTTAGTATACTCTTGATTAAGATCTTCATCTCTCTCTTGATCCTGTCGATACTCTTCACGCCTTCGCTTTCCCTTTTGTTCGTAGGCTCTCATAACTTGTTGACTTATTTCTTGCCTTTCCCTTTCCTCATCACCCTTTTCTAATCGGGCTTTTCTTCGTAACGCATCCCTTCGCTGTAATTCGGCGGGCGTATTATTCACCCATGATATAAACACACCTTTTTCATTCTCACTTACACGACATATTCCCTCCTTGCCCAAATATTGTGCAAATTGAGTTAGACTGGACCATTGCGTCGCATTCATGTGAATATGTTGCTTATTAGCTATATACTCTTGGTAAAAGTGATTAATATGAACACTCTTCGTTCCATGGCTAGTCCGCAGTAATTGTAAAAAATCTCCTAAGAATTGCCTAGAGTATTCTGCTATATATTTGCCCGAATTTTCCCCCACCACTAACATTTGCCTAACGTGTGATTCACTTTGCGTATGACATTTAAACCCATTCTCGTCCCGCATTTGTCGTTCGCACACTAAACAGTGAATACAATATCCGGTATACCCTCGTCAGTCACACCTTCTCGCTTAACATTCATTCAATACACTCAACCCACTAATTGTGGAAAAGTCTGGGCTTTCTATATCATCGTGTGCATCAATCCAGCCCACACACACACACGCATGCACAGACTTACCTTGACAGTACCATCTTAGCCTCTGTAAACCTTTTGACTTGAGTTTATTACTCAAGTATTTTGTACTTCCGATTTCCGCACGGGGCATTTTTTGCCTTTTTCCCTCAACACATAACAACCACTATTACCACCCGTTTCTGCAAGCAAACACCCTCCCACAACTACCACCTTGAAATAAGCCTGTGGATAGAATAACCTGCCGGTTCACAACCAGAAACGCACACATCTACACTCACACACGCACACACACACACACCTTTTCATGCCTCCTCCCCTTAATACACCTTCGTACCCCAACGCGTCTTCCCTTCCACTTTCACATCCCTCCACAACGCCCATCACGTGCAGCACGGAGCCTCGGGTTCGGAGGGTTATTTGTCCGTACACCGTCGGATCTATATTAATCCGCCAACACGCTGACCTAAGCACTCCCAACATCATTCACACTCAGCCCTACGCCCAGGCACCCTGGGTTGCTGTTCCAACCAGTGTCCAATCATGGTTCTTGCCTTTTTCTGTATTATTTCGGTGTAAACAATCTTTTGTAAACATATCCGTTTTGCCTTAGTTTACTTTAGTGAATGTTCGTCAATACACTTTTATCAATGGTTTATGAATGTATGTGATGAAGAGTGTATATACCATCTATAAATCTACGCTAATATCTCTTTATGTGTCTTCATTACTATCCGTATCGTAGCTTAAAGTGTGTGTGTATACATACGTGTACTAATATCATTCCAATGGATCGTAAAAGGGTTTCGTCACCGCTCTTCATTCTACTCAGTTGTTCGCAACAACCACTTTGTTGATACTCGTAGCGTTATCCTTAATTCCAGTGGGGGGCATGGTCTCCATTCTCCTGAATCAAAACATCGCTTGAATATACCAAAACCAGCCTACTTAATCTATACTCTTCAAACCACCCACTATTAATCGTGCATCTTTTCCTATGATCCCTTCCCGACTAGCCATTCTTTCTTAGTAAATCATGTCATCCTCGTTACAATTGTCGCTCGTTTTTATCCCAACTATTACTTTCTACCTTTGCTACTCTCACTTTAATCTTGCTTTTTTCATCTCTTAATTATCCTCCTCCCTCTGCCTGGTCCGTCATTCTTTTCACCAAATCACACACTCTGTTTGTCGTTTCACACTCTCTCCAGCCGCTCGGTATCTATTTTACCCTTGCTTATTCTTAACCAGTATTCTTCGTCAGCTTACCAGTCTGTTTAATCCCTTCGCTTCAAGTTTGCTCTTCCGTCCACTCAATATTGTCCCTCATCCACCGCTACCTTTACTTGTTTACTCTTAATTTCAACCTGACCATCTCTTCCACTTGTACTCTCTCATTTTTACACTCCCTCACGCTCTCCCGCACTCGGTCTTATACCATTTCCCCACCAACTGATCAGTTGGTATCATCTCTCGTTCCGTCCCTTCAAACTTACACCACATAACAACCCGTCCAACCTTGCTTCTTAATCGTCATGAATAACTTCCCATGTGATGACCCTCCGGGCTATTCCCCGGGTGATGATTATTACGATAGTCAAGTCAACACTCCCGGTCAAAATTCTGCCAGTCTGCGTTTACTTCCTGCGTCATCCGAATACGATAACTTCTCTCCCGATTCCCCCTCCCCTTCTCTTCCCTCCCCCGCTCCTCTACTCGAGTATCCATCGCACAATTTATCTCCAACATCTCCTGCTCCTGCTCGTTCTTCATCTTCCGTTCGTCGTCATCCTCCCAATCCCTTCAACACCATCCCACTATCTCATCCTCACAATATCTCTTCTCCCACCAAACTCATGACCTCTACTCCCTACAAGCGTCGTGGTCCCCTCGGCGAAAAAGTCGACAAAGCTTTAACGGAGTTACTCGAAAAAGCTGAAAGCTCCATTGCCAATGATCGAACTCACAGTAAGTCCATCTTCTTAGTCTCTTCCCTTATCCCCCTCCTGCTCCTTTTAACCTCCATATCCCACAGTTCCCGTTACCAAACGTGTAGTTCGACCGGTTTTTTCTGCCGAAACTTTGCCAAATGCTTCGATTATCGAATCCAGTGAAATGTCTTCCTCTTCCGCCTACCCTTCCTACGCGCAACCCGCCCATCATCGCCATCTTGACCCTCCACACAATAATCCCGGTATCCGTCATCCTCCTTCCAATTCTGAGCTTGCTCTCACTCCCTTCAACGAACCAGCTTCATCGGATCCCCAAACCTCTCTTGACCAACCTTCATACCATCCTTCGACTTCTCCCATACCCGGCCAGTCTGGTTCATCCTACAATTGGCCAGTTACCCATCCATCTCAAGGTAATTGGATCCGTCCATCACCCTCTATTATATCTTACGAACGTAAAGATATCAACGGTAGTCCCCGCCCCGGTACTCCTGGTTCTTCTCGTTATTCTTCTAATCCCAAGCGGCCCTTACCTCCTGCTCCCTTATTTGCCGCTAATCACCGCACGGACTTGAGTGAAGACAACGATGATGGCAATGGTTCCAGCTGCGCTGGTACAGTTCCTGTCCCCACTGTCGTTTCTGTATGCGAATATCCTACATCCAATGACTCTGATGATCCCTTTAAACCTTCCGATTACCATTCCACAAATCAGAACCCCTTGAATTCAAGATCTTCTATCACGTCTGAAACTTCTGAAACTAATTCAAAAGCTTCCTTCGAACATTATGCTCCCGCTCCAACCGGTGCCCAAGCTCGACGAGGTGCTCGACAAGCTCAAATGGCCAAAAAGGAAGTCCGATTAATCAACGGTGAACTTATCCTTGAGTGTAAAATCCCCACTATCTTATACAGTTTTCTACCCCGCCGCGACGATAATGAATTCACCCATATGCGATATACTGCCGTAACTTGTGATCCTGATGAATTCGTCGATCGTGGATACAAGCTCCGTCAAAACATTGGAAGCACAATGCGTGAAACTGAACTTGCCATTTGCATTACCATGTACAATGAAGATGAAATCCACTTTACTCGTACCATGCACGGGGTAATGCGCAATATTGCTCACTTTTGCTCTCGAACTAAAAGTCGAACCTGGGGCAAGGATGGTTGGCAAAAAATCGTTGTTTGTATCATCGCAGACGGGCGTACTAAAATTCATCCGCGAACCTTGGACGCCCTAGCTGCCATGGGAGTCTACCAGGAGGGAATTGCTAAAAACCAGGTTAATCAGAAACAAGTAACCGCTCACGTCTATGAATATACCACCCAAGTTTCCTTGGATGCCGATCTCAAATTCAAGGGTGCTGAAAAGGGTATTGTTCCCTGTCAAATGGTCTTTTGTATGAAAGAGCAAAACCTAAAAAAGTTAAACTCTCATCGTTGGTTCTTTAATGCATTCGGCCAACTTCTCAAGCCTAATGTTTGCATCCTTCTCGACGTCGGCACTCGACCCGAGCCAACTGCCTTATACCATTTGTGGAAAGCCTTTGATCTCGATTCTAATGTTGCTGGTGCCGCTGGTGAAATTTTCGCTGGAAAAGGTAAAGGTTGGCTAGGTTTGCTCAATCCTCTCGTTGCCGCTCAGAATTTTGAGTATAAAATGTCTAATATCCTCGATAAACCTATGGAATCTGTTTTTGGTTATATTACCGTTTTACCTGGTGCTTTAAGCGCTTATCGATTTCATGCTTTGCAGAATGACGAAACTGGTTACGGTCCATTGAGCCAGTACTTCAAAGGTGAAACTTTACACGGCCAGAACGCTGATGTTTTTACTGCCAATATGTATTTAGCTGAAGATCGGATTCTGTGCTGGGAATTGGTCGCTAAGCGTAACGAAAGATGGTTGTTAAAATACGTTTCTAGCGCTAAAGGTGAAACAGACGTTCCTGATACCGTTCCTGAATTCATCAGCCAGCGTCGACGGTGGCTCAATGGCGCCTTTTTCGCCGCTGTTTACTCTCTGCTACATTTCAAACAGATTTGGAAAACCGATCATTCCGTCTGGCGTAAAATTTTGCTGCATATTGAGTTTCTATATCAATTCGTTAGTTTGATATTCACCTACTTTTCCCTCACTAATCTCTACCTAACATTTTATTTTGTTGCCGGTTCGCTAAGTGACCCCAAAGTCGACCCTTTTGGCCACAGCATTGGTAAAGTTATCTTTGTTATTTTGCGATACTCTTGCGTTCTGTTAATCTGCATGCAATTTATTCTGTCCATGGGAAATCGACCTCAGGGTGCAAAAAGAATGTTCTTTGTTTCTATGGTTGCTTATTCTGTCATGATGGCCTATACAACTTTTGCGGCAATGTATATGGTGGTCTGGCAATTGCGAACCCTTAATGCTCCCCTCAATCTCGGTAATAATGTTTTTACAAACATTGTCATATCTTCAGCGTCAACGGTTGGATTATATTTCGTAATGAGCTTCTTATACTTGGAACCGTGGCATATGTTCACATCGTCGGCTCAGTACTTTGCACTATTGCCCAGTTACATTTGTACACTACAGGTTTACGCATTTTGTAATGCGCACGATGTTACCTGGGGCACAAAAGGTGATAATATCTTGCAAACAGATTTAGGTGCGGCTCGGGGTACCAGCAAAAACAACATTGTGGAGCTTGAAATGCCTTCTGAACAATTGGATATTGATAGTGGATATGATGAGGCTTTGCGTAATTTACGCGACAGACTAGAAGTCCCTGTACCTGCAGTTAGTGAAGTTCAAGCTCAGGAAGATTATTATCGAGCTGTACGAACTTACATGGTTATGGCATGGCTATTCGCCAACGCAACGGTAACTATGGCCATCAGCGAAGCGTATTCGGATCGACATATGGGTGAGAACCTTTACTTAACCTTTTTACTGTGGTGCGTTGCAGCGATTGCGCTATTTCGTGCAATAGGTAGCTCTGCATTCGGAATCATTAATATTGTTCATTCGATTGCTGAAGGGCGAATGAAGTGGTCAAGATCTTGGACTTCCAGTGCACCCTCTCACTCTCGCTGGTCATCCGGTAAACAATCCTTTATTCACTTTAATTGGGCTAAACCGTCATGGTTGACTGGTCCGAAGATATCGTCCGGTGGCATGGGTAGTAGACAGCGAGGCAGATGGTTCGGCACTAAGTTTAGCAATATTAACTCATACGGTAAAGCGTAGCGTAATTAATGTACGCATTAGGCATGTCATTGTTGCTGTATGCATTTGCAATGAGCAACATATGGGTACTTTGTTCATTACTCTAGTGTAGCGTGGTTAAAGTTAACCAGATTCTGCAGCATGGATAAACGTTCGCTAAGTGGGGTCGTACGCTCACTCGCATATATATACACTTATATTTAACAAATGTAGATGGAGCGGGATATTAAAATTAAGTAAAGAAGCGAGTGTTTAACGTTCTTTTAAGAATAATTAGTGCATTCTAGTGTTAATTGATGCCGCTGCACATACATACACTGAATAAAATAATACAGATTCAGTCTTTCAAAAAATTCATCGACAAACTCGTCTGGAAGTAGAATGGTTCGCGGAATAATTGTTAATCCGAACTGTGTAGGGGTTAGTTAGCACCCAAGGGATTTGGGCGTGGGAGTAAGAAGAAAATGGAAGTGATGACGAAGTAAGGTGAACTGAAGGATACGTACGTGGGTAAAAATGGTGATAGAGATGCCTGGCGGTGAAGACGAGCCGCGGAAGCGAGGTCGGGGACGCGGACGAAGGAGCGGTGAACGAGGGAAAAAGGCAGGGGATGTGCCGGAGAATTTAAGGGAGATTGCGGGGCTAATGTACAGTCTGGAGCGACGGAACAGAGCCCAGCATGCACGATGTGTGTGGTTTAGGCATTTTAGACGGGTTGTGCGAGCCTTAACAAGTATAGTGGAAGAAAGCGAGAAAATTGAGCATCTAGGCAAGTTTAACGGAAGTGGGCGGGCGGGGAAAGATCTTAGTTTACCATATTTTCCCTTGCCCGTGGTAAATGAAACGAGAAAACTAACGTATGAGCGCAACTTTAAAGATGTACAAATTGACGAGCAAGCGAAACGTGATGTTACCGACTCTGTGCAAGCTGTCTCACAACACACGGCCGATTTAGGCAAAATCTGGCGGTACAGTCAGATTAGAAAGGCTAAGCTTACGAGGAAACGGAACGAGTATGTAGAGCGATATCAGGCACGGATTCGATGGCTCGGCCGGACTGACCTATGGAAAAAGTGTTATAATGGGTTATTTTGGGTTATCGGAACGAGGAGATTTGCTGGTTTAGGTATAGTTCTCATGGCGTGTTTAGCCGAATTTTACGCATGGGTACGGCGGAAAATTTCAAGCGTTGGGGCAAACTTGAACAATGCAACTAGTAGTCGTGAAATTAAAGCGAGTAAGGTCGCTCGGTTTAAAAGTGAGGAGAATAAAAGAAGGACGGATGAAGAGGTTGATACGGGTCAAATTGTTCCACGGAATGAAACGGGGGGTGCTGCTGATGCAATTGAAGATATATTTCGAGATTGGGTATAGCTATAGTAGTAGAGGATGATGTATGATGGACAGCAATAATTAACGGTAACTTTGGGAAATGAATATACAAGATAATAGTAGGAATAATGCGTTGGAGGTCAGGAGATGGTGGAGTAGGGACCAAAGAGTAGCGTGAAGAAGACGGGGAGTGAATACGGACCAGATAAATAGATGGTTTCGCATCAATACGGCAGACATCATAGCAGAAAAAGAGATAGTACTGGCTAGAAGAAGATTGGTGGAGACAAATAGTTCCAGAGAAAGCGGGTAGATTGGAAGAGTGTTGGATTTAAAAGGTTTACCAAATAATCTTGATGAAGTAAATAAGACCTTAACGGATAGCCTGTCAAGAGGAGAGAGGAGAGAAGAATCGAATGAAAAAGGTTTGGGGTTACGGTAAGAAAGAAGCAGTAAAAAGAGCATATGAAGCCTTGAGATACTCCACCAGATTGGACCGGCCCAGTTGGATATGAAAGATAGAAGCGCAACGCAAGGAAAAGAGAAGGTAGAAAGTCCATTGTAAGCATTTGATAAATCAAATGCAGCGATAGCGTTGTTATTTAAGGGTTGATTTGACGTGGATGGGGAAGCTAAGTTGGCAAATTGAAAGTTAAAAAAGGAGCTGTGAGAAAACAGGGTTGTAGAGGTGACAATGAACCAGGGAGAAACGAGATTGGATTGGAAGAGAAGACGAGCTATAGGATAAATTTCCAGGGAGTTAGCGGACAGCAAATAAATTTATTAAAAATTTAGAGGAGAAACAAAATAGCAGACTTACCCAGACAAATTTCTTGGAGTTTCATGAACAAGAATAATGGAGCATTCTTGATATTTGACTGGCAAATGAGAATTAGAATAATGAGTTTTTCAAGATGAAGCAACTTTTCAAAAGAAGCCAACGTTAACGATGAAGGACGGGTGGTTGAATTCATCCAGAGGTTTTTAGACATGAGCCATGAAATTGCGATAATAGACCCAGCAAAGAAAATCCTGGCTACGTAAATGGATGTTAACGAAGAAGGTAAGATTGATGTTGAAATTTTAAGAATTAGGAGGAGAAATGCAAGAATTGAATAACCAAAACTCAACCATCCGCATCTTGCGCATTTATTGCAAGGTTTGTGACGAAGATGATGAATTCTAAGCACGGGGAAGTTCAAGCCGATGGTTAAGATAAACAGGGACCATAAAACCACATTGTTTTTTAAGAGGATAGAAAATAATTGATTAGAAGCATTCCAATCACTGGAAATTCTCTGAAGTAGAAATAAGGATACGGGAGCCAACCAATCGCAGGGTGAAATGAACTTGAGGGTATTCCTGGAATAAAAAAGGTTTGGGCAGCGAATTGATTAGCTTCGGGCAAAGGGTTTTATGCAATTGATTAACTCACCTTTGAATGAATAAAGTTAAAATCCACGTCGCCGTGGCAAAATTCCAGAATAAACTTTCCGCTTCTACAAAGCTACTGGCAAATGCAGACATCGAATGAAGAACTAACAATAAGATCCAAAAGTAAAGGTCAATGTCCACGATAACACTATTGTACCCTTGCATAAATTTCCTAAACGGGTAATTTTTCCACCAAATCTCTTGTCCGGTTAAATTCACCCGGTTAATGATTACGGTCGAGATGAAAATCGTAATAACACACAAAAGCAAACCCAAACTTATCCGATCAAACTTATAATCGATGGATGCTTGTCCCAGGATTTCCTTTGCCTTGTAACAAAACTATCAAATTGAATCCCATCGCACCACACCATCACAAATTATTAGCTTAAACTTGTAACATCAACTGCGCATCCATCACATTTTATACACATGCATGTCAATGTATAATTCGTGTTTTTCACTACTCACTCACCTTCAAATATCTTCGTATAACCTCATCATTGCTACCACCTTTTCCACTAATCATTTCCTTATCCCGAGTTTTGGCATAATTCCACAAGCAAGATAATTGCTCAGAATCATGTAGATCATTCACACATTTACTGCGCTGTTGCTTTTCCATCAACCTAACCAAATTTGGGTACTTCATACGACTAACGTGCATCACCTGTTGGGCATTTCTTCGAACAAATTCAACCCTGTTTGTATCTATAAGGCACCAGATGTATGGATAAAGACGAGTACACAAATTTAAGATGTACAGCTAATGTGCATAGCTTGTGTGTATGAATGTGTGGAAGTTATACATTCAACCATATCTCCCGTATACCCACCGTCATTATGTTTCGGTGATAAGAGAAGAATATGATGTATTAACACATTCCATACATTTTCCCCCGTGCATGCAATCAAGATTAGCTATTAGCGTTTCCATATAAGTGCAGGGTAGCGCCTCTAAAGGCATAAAATTTGGACATTTACACGTACCATTTGTTATAAAAGGTAACATCTCTGGTATCACGACGCCAATACTATTTCGAGGTATGTGAAATCCAAGTAAAGCTGCTAGGGTAGGCACCAAATCAACTTGATCAACCACGTTAAAGTATTCATAAGATTTTGACGGTGAAACTGGACACGCGCGTGATAATTTATTTTGAAGCCATTGAAAATGAGGCGATATAAGTAGTGTAGCTGGTGAAGTTTCAGACGGTGAAGATCCACCGTGATTCCCATCATCTGTCATACCGTGATCCCCCAACAACACCAGCAAAGTGGAATTTTGATGGGGCAGTGAACTAATGCCATTGTAAATCGTCTTGACTACATTGTCCATTTCCGTTTGTTTTAATGGCATATGAGTACTGGCATAATAACGTCAGTATCAATCCATCTATTCACCATTCCATATCAGCCTACCTGTGGGAACCATATTTATGACCAATGTGATCTAATCCAAGAAAGTGTAAAACCATGATCCCCCAGTCATCCTGCTTCAATTCAGGCTCTACGTGTCGCGTGACGTTAAAATCAACTTCAGTATAGTCCTAATGTTACGAATACGTACGCATATGCGTGTACGTATGCTCGAGTAAGTATGAGTATGGAAAGATGTGATTGTTTAATTTTCGTTAAGGTTAAAGATCACTTTAACATTGCCCAAATTGAATTATGTCGGGTAAAACGTACAGAGACGAAAAAGCTGGACGTTCCATCATGACGTGCAAAGAGTCCAGGAAAAAGCTTCAGCCATGTATTATCCCCAAACATGATCAATTGGTCATTTGGCTTCGCCTGTTTGAATTGTTGTAACCAATTATCCTGGCCACGTAAGGAAGATGTAGTATCTGACTCAAAGACGTTCAAAATCGCATCCAAAAATGAGGGGACCGTGCCAGTGGTGAGTGCTTTAATCTTTGGTAAAGTCACAGTTGGGGCGGAGGCTCGAGCTGTAAATGGGATAGCGGCAGCCGAGCGAATAAGACTGATAATTAATATTAACCGTAGATTAGCCAATCGGATTGAAAAAACAAGCGCGAATAGCTAATTGGAATACTTACGAATGCGTGAAATTCATCATCGAAGATGAGGAATAAACGAAGTCGCTAAAGAGAATAATTGGATAAGCCTATACATGTATGCATAACCCGGTAAATTGCAAACCGTAAACCTACCTACGAAGTGCATCGACAACCATGAGAATAACTTTCTCAAAAACCGGCGGAATAGGAGATGCATTGGAATATTCAAATTGCAGTGAATTGTGGTAGTATGGTTTTCGAGGAAAAAAGCCAATGGCAAAGAATAGCACGGCAGAAGATAAGAGAACATGACACAACACAGTGAAAATCCGAAACATGAGATAAGATAATTATTCAATGATAATTCTACTCGTAAATTAAAACCACAAAAAGTCGCTGCCTTAAAATATCGAACTGAAATAGTTTTGAATTAAGTAAATCGTTCATTTTTTTAAAAAAGGACACAAAACACGCGTTCAAACCACAAAATCCTCCCAATCGATCACGTGGCGTATGTGGCTGGTGGATGTATAGGCGTGGCGCGGGCGTCAGATCATGAATAGGGACGTTTGGGGGGTGTAGGATGATGATGATGGGTTACGGGATCACAAAGCAGAATAGGCAATTGTAAGAGTAGAATTGACTAAGGTCAAAGTGACTATAAGTGTGGTTGTAAATTTTGTGAACTTTTCAAGAGAGTTGGGACTTGGAAAAGGGAAGGGTTAGGGAGAGATAAGGGGTGGATAAGGTGTGGTCAAAGATGAATGGGGACGTGAAGATAGATAGTCAACCCAGAGAGAGATTGCATGGCGAAATTGAATCAAGTTATCAACCATTTTATGAGGAAATTCGGATATTGTTTCGTCAATTTGAGCTAAAAGAGAAGTAGCTTCACGAAGAGCTATACTTTCATCCTGAACATGCAACAGTTTTATAAGGTTCCATGTAAATATTACAGGAAATATATGAAGTGATGTTAATCGATGATTATTGGATTTGGAAATAAGAGATGTAGAATAAATGGAAGAAGCCGTATGGGATAAACGACGAAGAAAGGTTTGAAGTGAGGCAATCTGATGAGACGAAGGGAGTGGAGAATGGGGGATAGTAAGGTCACAAAATTCCTGATACCCTCTTTTCCCATACACATTAACATGCTGCGAACTCCCTTGATTATCCACCTGAATGGCTTCCGTGTGTTCAGATACCTTAAGTCTTGACTGCATAGACTCAACGTTAAATACCATCATTTCACATAATTCACTCCACACGTGGCCAATCCCACGATGCCTTTTCAGGCTCATAATAGCCTTTTTGGCAATTTTAGCATTACTTCTCAAGGTTCTTGATATGATAATTCTAAGAATCCTAATTCGTAAATTTTTGTCTGTCTTGCTTCGACGCATACTCGTAACATCCACGCCCTAATTAACTTCAATCAATTTCGTGTCATCCCTCAAACCATTAACCAATTGTCAAATCTTCCTCGGCAAAAACTTTCTCTATTCCACGGCTGATTAATCCAAGATTACTAATAGAAGGGAAGTTAAAGTGGGATGTGGGGTGAGTAGAATGTGAATTTTTTGGAGAATTGTCGAACAAGTCAAGTTAACTTGAACAGTTATTTTTTGTTAGCTTCTACCAAAAAATTCAATTTAGATGTTAACAGTTTTATAGGGAGAAGGAAAAATAAAATATAACTCACTAGGTTAAAAGAGGCACTTAAACCGTAGCTCCCGCTTTTGCCCTAATATTAGGCCCACCATTTGCACAACTTTCGTCTCCAAAATTTACCTAATCTGAAAAAACATGACAGAAATACACGGCAAAACCTTCTCGCATGGTTAAACCGGCTTGATCAGGGACACATTTATCAAACGACAACTCCACGTTCAAGCACCACTACTACACCCAGCATTCCCTCCCTTCCGGCACCCCCTCCACCTGGCTTTTACTTCATTCCCTCCCGACACTACACGCGTGACTCGGTGTACCGAAACGCTTAGTCATGTGGCAGCACACTTTCTGGTCGATGACTAATCCTGGGTTGTATGAAAATTTCGCCTTTTCCATGGGCTTCTCGTCTACTTAAAGGTCTACGTTTTGCATTTATTTCACACTATACCAGTTACCTTTTTTTCTTCTTTCTTCCCTTCAAACCCTTACCTTCACCATACAAAATTTTACCCCCCACTATGGGAGTCTCTTCTTCTCGAATTATTTCACCTTCTCATTCTTCCTCTTCACGTTCAGGTGGACATGATCGTCGTTCTCGTATTTCTTCTGCACCTTTACCCCGATCATGCTCTCCTCTAAATGTTAATACGTCTAATAGTGGTCGTGATACGATGAATCATTTATCTACAGAACCGACCTCTGCGGCCACACTTGAATCTACTGGTACCACGAACGTTGGCGCGAATACTTTCACGACTAGCAATACATCGTCTGTTACAACTTCACCAAACTCAAACTCTTCTCGTTTTCGATCAAATTCTCGTGTCTTTCTATCCCCTCTTCGTCGTCGTATCAGGAATTCATCTATATTCAGGTTATCTACATTTTCCCGGCCCCCTATGGAACAAACACTTTCACGTTTCCGGCAACTTCGTTCACGCCGACGCTCTTCTCCCCCGACTGATGGTTATTCCTCTGATATACACCGGTGTCATAATTCATCATCATCATCATCATCATCATCATCGACTTCTCCATTACCAACTAGTTCACGCTCACCATGCTCATCTCATTTATCTTCTTCTTCCCCTCCTTTCTCACCTACTCAAACTGATCATCACAATTCAACGTCTCCGTCTCCTCCTACATCGTCGAGAATTCGTAGTTTTACGCATTCTCTGCGCCGACAAGCGTCATCTTCTCTACGTTCACCCGATGATCAAATTGCCATACTTTCTCGTCTTCTTTCAGTTGCCGCAGCTGCTACGGCCGCTACTTTGTTAGGAACGTCAGATCTAAGTTCGTCCACTTCGGCTACTTCTCCCAGCGATTCCTTGTACCCCTATAGCCATGATGATACAAATTTTCCAAGTTTTCTCGAAGCACTTCGAAATGGGCAAATATCAGCAGCTTTACGCGGCTCTATGAGTGGCGATTCAGAGTCTGAATCACCTTCGTTTATGGATGATACCCGGTTAAACTTTTTCCGTATGTTCAGGTTTTCTGCGGTTGATAACACATCATCTCAAACTACACTAAATTCAGAACTACGTCTTGTTCCCGTAATTATTGTTGGTATACGCTCTATATCATCTTCTGCACCTGAGGATGATCAAAATTTACTTCCATTTCTTGATTTTCTTTCAAATCTACCTACATCTTCCGATGATGCTTTCACTAGTTTTCGTCGTCATCCTCAAGATCTACGTGAAAGGGCAGCGTCAGCCAGTGACGGTGTTGGTGTCGAACCTACTTACTCGACTACCAATGCCGCTCCGACTACTACTACACCATCAGATGGCGCTACCGGCGCAAATTCCTCGAACGATTCCCTATCGTCCCCTTCTCCTTTCTCACCAGATCGTTCTTCATCCCTTGATTTACCTCATAATTCAATACCTGATGATTCATCCCCTCGTCCAGCTTCCATGCCCTACCTAACACCCGACCCTAGCCTTACCTCGACATCTTCAACCCCTTCATTATCTTATGATGACCTTGATTCTTCTCCCATAGATGCATCCATTTTGGATCTATCGTCATCTCTTCCTACACCACCGCTTACTCGGGCCCCTAGTTTACGCGAAAGAAGGAACAGTCAAGGTGCGTTTACACGTTACGGTTTAGGGTCACCTCGTAGAAATGGGTACATTGCACCGGAAAATTCAGAAGGTGCACAAAGTTGGATAATATACGTGTTTGGAGGTAGTTATCCGGAAAATCATCCCATTCTCTCCACGCCTAGTTTATTTTCAGATAATCCCTCTTATGAAGATTTGCTAGTACTTCCAGCATTGCTTGGGCCCGCGAAGCCTCCGGTAGCATCAGTATCGGATGTTGAAGCAGCACCAGGAGTATTTATTATTCGAAAGTCCACCGAAGAGCGATTTCTAGCATGCGGGTTAGATTCGTCAGAGCAGATTACTCTCGATAAAACACAAAAGTGTTTAGTATGCCTGTGTGAATATGAGATGAACGATGTATGCCGACGCTTGGTCAATTGCGATCATATGTATCATAAGGACTGTATTGATCAGGTAAGTAAATTGGTTGTGGATACAAGTTCCTCTCATGGTTATTCTGATACTAACAACGTGGAAAAGTGGTTAACTACGGGGAGAAACTCATGCCCTTTATGTCGTGCACAAGGAGTTTTAGAAAAATTGCCCGATGAGTCCGTTACAACTGCTACGGCTGCTGCGCCTGCTTAAGTGCCCTTGGCTGTTCCACGATGCAATATGATACGACACTCAGTTGGACGTTTATTCAGTCAGTTTAGTCTTCAAGATGAAGATTATCTGGTAACGGCTAGTTTTATGAGTCTCTTGTTGCGTATCCCGCTCGTTTAGTACTTGTTGTCAGATGAGCTCGGGCCCGCATACCCGGATCCGCCAGTGTTTAAGTAGATCACACCGTCAGTTCTGCTTCCCATTTTCATAATTCATTGCTAATATACCTATTACTATACTGTTATTCAACTTGCAACAGCCAGCATCCTTGACGAAGGATTTAAGTCTAACGGTTCGTCTCGCGTCAGTTTACCTCGCTTCAGCTATCTACTTGATTATATCTCAGGGATTACGTTTCCATGTACTATCTTCACGATGTGATATGAATATCTAGCCTTTACATACCGCTCACCCACATGTTCTTAACCACTTATGCACACACACACACACACAATGTACGGCACGGCTCGGCACTACCTTATCTCATTTTGATCATAATTTCTACTATTTCCATACTTTACTTGTTTACGCTAGAAATAAATGTCGTAAAAAATGATTGCCCCGTTTCTCGTACACACGTATAAAGTAAGTGAGTGAGCGATGAATTGTACACATGCATGTACGTTGGTTTCCCGTGGTGCGCGACGTTGCGATATGGACAGGGTCGTGCGTGCGTGCGTGCTACACGTCGTTTACCGTACCGAGACACGGATCCAGCAAAGTAACTTTTTAAATCGAGCATGCATGCATGCATGCGTTCGTGCGCGCGCGCCTAGTCTTGATGAAAAAAACTGGCAAATCCGGTTTCACGCGTTTTCACGATTTTGGCGGTATCGGTGCTAAACGGGCCAGGGGGGCGAGGTGTAGTGAGTCAGATAAAGAGGATCAAGTATAAGTTTGGGCGCGCGCGTATGCACACATTTTCTAGCCTAACTAACGACTAGTGGGCTGACTGCTGTAGCGATGCACGGACATTCCCGTGTAGAAGTATACAATGGGAGATGGATGGTGTGCTTCACTAACGGCAGAGTATAAGTGTGTATACGCGCGCGCATGTACATTTCTTTACGGTGCTACCTACTTACCTCTTGGTCCTCTTGCATTTGACAGACGATTGGTTTTAACTCTGTTAATATTTCATACGCCGTTTTATGAAATTCCCATTGGGCAGTTATGAGTTCCACCAAGTTACGAAGTGGCTCTGGCGTGTCAAGTACCTATACATGTGTGAGTGTCCACACGTTCTTCGCATTATTTGGCATATCCAAAAACAAGTTATAAAACAGGGTGAGCGAACGAGTGGATAAGTTGCGCGTATACGCACGCGCTTGTCAGTGATCAAACCACTCATTCGCTGTATCTTTGTCTCTTAATCTGACACCCACACCCCTTTGTAACTTACATCTTTCATTACCCCTACCGCTTCCTCGGTTTGACCCACAAATTCATCTTCTGCAGCTTCGATGGTTAATCGATCTTGTTCGGATAATCGTTCATCATTTGATGCGGCATCATGATCTTCATGTCGAAGAGAAAATGGGCCGCCGTACACCTTTGCCTTTACAACGTCTAAATGCAAGCGTGATTTTTCAACGGCTTTGCGCGCACGTTGTGCAAAACAAATGGAAGTGTTTAGTGTTGTGCTTAGCCCGGCTAGAAATCTAGCTTGGATAGTAGAGTCTTGTGCTAATCGAGCCTCGCCGACTTTTTCCATTGCTATAGCATACTTGCTAAGAGCGATTGCTAAAGCGGCTTGACTTGAACTTTCAATAAGGTTACGTTCATTGTGATCGTCGGTGTTCAGTTCGAAGTTAACGTCAGTTGTGGAGGACGTTGTATTAACAGATTTGGCGGCTTTTACACTACGCAATAGGGCTTGTGAGCTCAAGAGAGCCGTACGTGCGATTGCGTGCGCGAAAGTTTTAGGTTCATGCTTTCCAGATTTTGGTGCAGTCATAACAGCAGCGGCTTCAGAAGCGGATGATGCAGCTGATAGCACTGCCATTTTTTCGGCCACTGTTTGGCCCAATTCATTGAATGATTCTCGCAGATTACTGGGATAATCGTATGATTCATGCGCGAAATTTGACCTATCAGCAATAAATAGATATCAGTTTTTTAGTATGCATTGTAAAGGTCGAGGAGGGCAAATCCAGCTAGCACGAAGATGCTTTTGAGTTGTCACGTCACTCTGAGCAACTATGTGAAAGAGTGAAGTGAAGTGGCGTTTCACGTTTCAATTAACCAAGAGACAATGTATAGGAAATGGGGAATAGGCGTACGTTATTTGGAGCAGTTTGTGGTGCACTAGTTTCAGTGCATCGACTTGCTTTTCTAGCGCGATGTAATCCGCTGGAAGCTCGGTCTAGATGCATATATTGTTGAGTAAATGTGCGTGCGAACGTGTATTGAACTTAATCAATCGTATAAAAATAAACATTGCATAGTGTTTAAAGAGATAAAAAAAGTGGTAGTCATTGTGCGATAACATGCCTTATCTTCAGGTTGTCCTAATTGACCGCGAACGAACTGCGAAGTTTTGACCACTTGGGGCATAACTTTAGTCCTAGATACGAATGAAGTTAAGTGAGTATAAGTAGGGATTGTACGGGAATAGTTAGCGTGAAGAGGGCTAAAAGGGTGATGTATTGTGGTAAAGTTTGTTTAAAAGATAGCCAGTGTTCTCCATCATGCGATGGGAGCTATACGGGAAGGAAACTTACGAGAAGAATGACTTTCCCAGGGAATTTAACATATCCATTTTGCTGAGTGAATAGTGTAACACGATAATAGTAGCTAGAGAATGTGAGTAGTGCATTAAAAATTATGGGTATGCGAATAGTGGTTGATGCTACGAACACGGGATATCAGTATTAGTGACGATATCGGTATCGGCGAAACTAGTAGAGTTAGTTAAGTTAGTATCAGAATAGGCGAAGGCGTAAGTGGGAGTTACAATTATAGTATCAGTATGGGTATCGGGTATTGGGGCTGGCGTTGGCGTTGCCTTTGGGGTCGGTGTTGAAGATTTTAAGGATGTAAGTTGTAAGGATGTATTCGTATAAAATTTATTAGGTATTATTACGAGACGTAGAGAAATTGTTCATGTAATTAATAAAGAGATGTTATGTATGAAGCTAACTTGATGATTTTGTGGAATATAAGTTGAGTGGAGGAATAGATATTGATGTTAGTGTAATCTTCAACCAATATCAAATCAACACATACGAACAAACAAGCAAGCAGGCAAGAATTAATCTGAGCCGAAAAGTTTATCGAGAAATTCATACGAGGAACGCGTATCGCGAACGTCCAGCGGCGAGCGGCGACGAAGCAAATCGAGAAGTTGAACTGGGGCTCGGGCCCGGACACATAATGTTCCGGGCTGGGGACCTGTGGCCGGAACATTGTTGCTCCATGCAGTTATGTAAAAGTGACGTAATGGATTGGATGCGCTGGGCTTGGGGCCGGGAGCGGAGATGCGAGTCACATCGGGAACGCCGTCGGGAGGACGCTGAGAGCCGCATCGGGAGCAACATCGGGAGCGACATCACCAGCAGCATCACCATGTCTCCCCTCCCCTACTCCTGTTTATCGTGGCATGCCCAGGCTTACTCCCCCGCTTGGAACTTTGGCAGAGGATGATTCTGTTTCACACAGCATTTCACAATACACCAAATTCGTCCTAATTGCCCTCCCAATTATTGCTACTCCGCGACACAGACTTCTCTTCTCTAACCATACCACGACAACTCACAACTCGCCACGTATTCCATTTCATACTAGTTCATCTCAGCTTCTCCCTCAGCCAACAAAATTTCCAAATGTTGCACCGGGATATTCCGCGGCGACTACCGCACTATTCTCCTGAGTAAACGAACGATACAATACAATGATCTGACATTGTCACTTTATTCATACACTTGCTTACACTGTATTACGTTCTCATGTAGCACATACACCTACTTTATTGCTCCCAGTCACTAATGCTTATAGCAGGAATGCATATTGCTTGAAGTTGGTACATTAGCAATAAGTTGTTTGGGTCATCTGGCAAAAATGTGGGTTGCATTATACTAATCAATCATACAAAGTTCTGATTCTTGGCCAAAAATCTACCCTCATGACTTTCGTGTTAACTGCTCATACGACACCGTTGACAGTAAGACATGTTATGACGTGGCATCTTGTGCAAACAATTATAACATTCCTTGCATGACACGAATCCATTCCATACACTTGGGACATGCTTGTCGCTATACGTACATATGTTAGCAGTTTAGGGCAATTTCATTCTAAATGAAACCAAGTATCCAAGTTCTTATGTCCTCTATAGCAAACGTAGCCTTCACTTATCAAGCACAGCGAGTCCCAATCAGATCA
The DNA here is from genome assembly GCA_009733715.1 of Herpomyces periplanetae. Lineage (NCBI taxonomy): Eukaryota > Fungi > Ascomycota > Laboulbeniomycetes > Herpomycetales > Herpomycetaceae > Herpomyces > Herpomyces periplanetae. The sequence goes on along the minus strand of WMKJ01000030.1, from coordinate 67,279 downwards.
TGCAATTACCAATTAACCAATTCGTTAATCATATCTACGCTCCGTGAAACACAAACTTTTGGCATCAATAAACTTTCTTACGCATACGCTAACCAACCAACCTTTTGCCCAAGTGTTCCCATCTGACGCCTTTACTAGTATACTATCACCATCATTACTATTATCACCTCATCCTAACCATGGCTTATCTTGCGCTGTCCTCAACTAGAATAGCCTTTCCCCTCACCCGTCATGATTAAAGATAAACTTAATGACAGACTTATCCATGGTAGTGATGTATGAAAGTTTCCATTTTCCCTCTTCCTTGAATCGTAAAATCATCCTGGTGAAAGTGAGTGCAAGTATTGCCTACTTGTTCATGGTTCACGTACTAGATTGTACGTATAATGTCTTTACGCATATGATTGGTTAGATGGAATAGGGATGCTCATGAAAGTGTTGGTGACAGGAAAATTGCCACATATATGTAAGTTTACAATTCTTACACACAGCAGCTTGTCCTGCCCTAGCTTTGAAAATCCCAGTACAATTTACCTGGATGAATAGCACCGTAGTAAAAGATTAACCCAAATCGACGTGTACGCATGCATGGTCGAAAATTAGGATTCTAAACCCAGAACAAACGGAACAAAGAGGATCCATAAACTTAAATTTTCACATCACCGTACAAAACTCGGGAATTTCCGCCTTCTTGGAAAAAGCAGTTTTTCCAATCCAAAGATCCACATGGCTCGCCTTCGGCAAAGTAAAGCTTCAGGAGACAATAAATTCAAAAGATGAAGTCCAGATGTATAGTTGAGCAAGCTGTTAACCGGCAGGAAAAAATGTCAAATCGAGCAGCTATTTATGAAAGAGAATAAATATTATAATGCTTGATTACGTTCATCGTTGTATTACCGAGTTAACATTTGACACCCTTTATGCATTTATATTATCGTTTGCGCATAATAATAACGAAACGATTAAGCATTTCCCACGGCAATTTTGCCTTTGTTAAAATCTGCCACATCATAGCCTTGTTAAAGCGTGGTAAACGTAGATGAGCAGGTCCCAGTACACTAGAGAGCAACGTAATGATGATATTTTCGGAACGATACTTTTTCGCAGTTAAACTCCCATTAATTAGCCCAACTCGACAGGGATTTCCCCGTCCATTAGTAGCTAGAGAATAAGCACATAGAGTGTGTGTGTGCGTGCGTGCGTGCGTATGTACGTTTATACTTGCAATGGAGTATATATCTTCACATCCTCTTTCCTGCTGTCCACGTTTGTCCCATTCCATCCTTTGTCGTTTGCCTTTGTTCTGTGTTTATTATCCTTTTTTTCTCCTCGACAGCTGACAACTTTGTACGTGGAACTGTATATCCCTATCCCCCCGTCTAACCGTGTCAGCACAAGTACATAACTCTAGCAATATTATCACACTCGTCTACATTCACAGTGTGATTACCATGATCACGACAACTGCAGGCCAACGGGAAGATCAGGATCCTACCACCCGCACCCATTCTTGCGTAAAAAAGGAAAATTTAGCTAAACTGCCACCCGATGAACATCACGAATCCCTTGCAGCTAGTGTACTCAACGCTTGTTCGGCTCCACCGTCTCCATCGGAACAATCACGACCGCCGCATTTGCACATTCGTGATACATCCTGTACAGTAAATAGTGATATCACGCTAATCCACGATAATCCGGGGAGATACAAGAGTAATAACTTAATCGTACGTAGCCTCAAGCTAAGTCACCGGAAGCTACGTCGAATGGAAAACGGTGGGTAACTGACCGTTTGATCACTCACTCGATACTGTTATACTTGACGCTTCAGTCGAGTTGCTCCATCCATGAACCCCTTTTTTCCCCGTAGATTCATTCATTACATCTTCAGCAAAATTGCTAATCTCGTTCGTTAAACACAATGCGCGCCAACGTTTGCAAATGTTTGGGTACGTATGAATATGTGTATGTGTGTATATGTGCATACGTATGAGAGTATATCATTGAATAGATCGACTTGCCGGTAATCCATATATTCAGGCTCCCTTAGCTTGTGATCTTTTTCCCATTCCTACACATTGTGTGAAGCCTCCGAATTACTTTGCCGTTTTATTCGATATTAACGCTCCCTTTACCGTTAAACGTGCCCATGATATCGGTCGTACGTACCCCGTTAAAGCAAACTCACAATCCCGATTATCCAAGAATATGAGAAATTTATTAAAACGCTCCAGCGATGCTCGTTTTCTCGTAGAAAATTTAGAGAAACGTATCCGCAATTTCCTCGAATTCTGGCGATCTCGTCAACATCTTGATTGCATGGATCAACTTGCTCTTCCATCGTCCGACGATGGTGGTCAATTCGAAGAAATCTTGTTGACCGATACCGATTCTGATGATGCCGAATCTTTTATTTGGATTGGTAGTCATGGTGAAACTTTACCCATAAATTCCCTATCAACGTCCACCGAATCATTCCATAAATTCCACAACTCCGTCCATTTTAACTCATCCGCTCCATCCCCCACCAGTTGGAGTAACCTAGCATCCCCCTCCCTCGTGCCTTTTCGACGTAATTTACTCGTCATCGAAAGTGATATTAATGACCGACAAGCCAATTTTCGGTACGTAAATTTCCATCCTATCCTCCCCTCCCCCATAATTGCTTGCTTGCTCGACTTACACCGCAATTCTTGCCTTAGTCGCTGGCTTGTCCATTCTATCGGTGTTTACTACGGGCTGCAATCATGGTCCGAAACTGTTGGTTACCCGGCTCGTCGAAGAGCCTACATCAGCGTCAATGTCACAAACCTCCCGTCCTGCGAAACCAGCGTAAAAATGCCTTCCTTGTTACCTTTACCCAATCCTATAAGTTCCCTTTTTTAACTTAACAGCCCGATCTTCTTGTTTCCTTTAGCCACTCTTTGTTTTATGTCCCCCTACATCCCTTGGATTTGCATGACCCATACAGCCTTATCAACCACTCATTCAAGTCGTTCATGATCAATGATTTATACATAATATACTCAAACATATCCTTTTCCTAATACAAATTATTAAAATCTTCTACCCTTTCTTTTCCGTTAACTTACCTCATCGCCAATATCTCTTGCAATCGTGCCTTCAGTGTAACCATCAAGTTTTTCGCGCACAAAATTCTTCCTGCTTGCACCCCACCAATCTTAGAATTCTTATTGTAGATATGCCAGCAATTAACCGCCCCGTTGAATTAGCCAGGCCTATTTTACTCTTTTCCCTCGGCAACCCTGGCATATCGTATATCAATTCTTACCATTCCATCGGCCATACAGTATTATGTTCAATGCAAAAATTATTAGGCGACTTCGTTACCCCTACGTTAAAGTCTGAATACAAACAATGTTAGTGTTAAGCCTTGAAACCGGTTAAAAGCGTGTACAGAAAATTTAATAAAGGTGAAACTAACGCGCGTTATTGTATTCGTTTAATCCCGATAAGCCGCCATACAACCTCCTGCTGTTCCCGTTATCATGAACGATCTGTTAAACCAAGAGTACACACTATTCCGATTTCAACTTACAACAAAGCTAATTCACTCGCTCAAACTTCCCAACAACAATGAACTTCCCTTGCTTCCGGCACGTAGTGTTTCGGACTACGTGCGTGAACGCGATGAATACAACCTGTTACTTGATAAACTTGAACGTTACGCTAAACACCCCTTAAGTCCTGTAAACATTAATTGGACCATGTGTCAAAGTACTGGTTACATGAACCTTAGCGGTGAATACGCCCTTCGAGCTTGGAACCATTGGCTTAAACAATGTCAACTAAACCCCAAAATTGATTCCTCATTACTCATATTATTACACGATGAACTAGAAATTCCCTTCGGCATACCACGTTTGCGGCACCGAAGTACGAGTTCACGGTAAGTTTCACGTTAACCTTAACAGACAATTCTGTCGACCTGCATGCATCCGTTTGCTTATATCCCATCCAATCCACAAAGAACATTCACTAATAAAACACTAAAATTTCGGTGTACAGAGGACATCGTGGACTAAAGTCCGTGGCAACCAAATGCCAAAATCATGTCAATTACATCAAGCTAGGCGTAGGAATAGATCGACCGTCGGGAAATTCCAAGTGCACTATCAATAAATTAACCGACCGAGATCCCCGAGTCGTCAAAAATTACGTTCTCCGCTCTATAACTGCACAAGAAATGCATCACATTAATCAATGGACCGTGAAACTCATTTTAGCAAAATGTTTATCCTTAACACTCAACACTTATACGGATGTACGCGAACAATGTGCATGATGATAATTTTAAACGCCGCTTAAAGAGCCTCAACTAACATCATGTGCACTTCTCCATGGATATTACCCAATTCTTTCATATTCACACGTATACACTCTCCTTCTACGTACGCGTATACGATTGTATGTCGGTGTGTGAGAGAACCTGCTCCTCGATTGAAGTGTGAACAGTGAAGTTAACCTAACGAGGGAATCCACCAAACACACACGGTAAATGACATATACACACGTACACATTTGTGCCCGTGTGCACGTATATGCATACATACCAATGCACACTCGGCTTGCCTCTGAAGCTCTACTCCAAAGGTGACAATTCTTAGCATTAACTTATACAATGCTAAACTGAATTGTGGGAAAATATAACTTGTCCTACATAAGATAATTGAGTAATAACGGAAGGGTAGGATGGTTAACAGTAAACGAGACAAGCGGTTAATTGTTTGATTAAACAAGCATATTAAATAAAATGGAAGAGGAGCGGCACTAAATAACATGTCAAACCCATTCTTGAGGTGCAGGCTCTTTAAATTCCCGGGTAACCTGTGAAACATGTTAGAATAAGTTATGTTACGCTGCATTGCATTGCGCAACGTTACGTTAAGCAAGTGCGAGCTCGAAGTATAAGATGTAAAAAAATCAACTACACACCTTCTGCCCAGAATCATTAGTAGTGGCTTCAGAGTGTAAAGAAAGCAATGCTCCAAGATCAAATTTGGGCTGCTTCAATAGCTTCACTTTACGAACATGCACCTACACGGTATTGGTTAGCAAATTTTGTGCCTAACCTCAGTGGCATGTACATACATTTTGGAGGGGATAGATTCCGTGACACGATTTTTCAATTTCGCGGCCGATGACTTCGGGAATGAGTTTTTGGACGAATTGGTTAAGCGTTGTGCTCGTAGCTTCACGTTGCATAATTTCAAACATTTTACGACGAATGGCGCGGATCTGAGATGATGTTGCGTAGGTTGTTTTGCGGATTTGGTTAGGGCGACGTTTGGTAAATCCAATGCAAAATATTCGTAGCAAATATTCATCAGTAGTTTTCACAACGATATTCGCTTCGATCAACGTTTGCCATTTGCGAACTAAAGAGCGTAACTTGTCCGATGTGAAATCCAGTCCGTGAAAATTCGTTAAACAGTTTTTCCCTTGAACTTCGTCTACTCGTAGCCTGATTTTACGGAATGAGTGGCTTTCATCATTCTGTAAGTCGGCAAGACAAACTTCAAAAATTCGTCCTTTTAGCGAATCGTTCGCATTCTTCATACCCGCCGTTCGGTTAACCAAAGTTTTTCCCACACTTAACTCGTATTTAACGTTAACTCATTTGTGTAAATTTATTCCGCAATACAATTCCTACCAACGAATACCATTAACTTAAAAAACGTACTCTTGTACACTGAACGTGGATGGTGCTTTAACTGCATACCAATCCTTACGCGCGAATGTATCGGTCTTCTTCTTAATGCCTTTTTTTCCCTTCGAAAGTCGTTTATTCTTGCCAACGGCCATGCTTCTCGTCTACAGAATAATCTATCGTTAGTCCCTCAAAACTCCACTAACTTTTTCTTCCGCCGCTACCAAACAAAGTGAACTATTTGCCATCCAATCCATCTAAATTAGCATTACTTACCTGATTTTATTCCCTCCAATTTCCAAATAATCCAGTATTAATTATTCCCATGAACCAACCCACGCACACAACGTCCTCATCTCGTCGTTAACACGATCACTTTTCTCCCTGAACTTTTTTCTTCCCCGGCTTACTAAGACCACTTGTGCGCGTCTCGCTTAAACTATCTTCACGTGATTTCGGGCCGGAATAGACTTTTCTCCGTCGGCCTTTTTATTTCCTAAAGCGGTAATTGGAAAATTCGGAATTACGAAGTGAGTTTGGTTGTGGAAATAGTAGGATGATAAGTCTATCGTGATTAATTAATTAAGTGTTAACAGTATTCTTGGGTAAAACAACTCTATGAGTGGAAAAATCCATCTTACATTACCCTCACCTATATTTTATGTATAATTTATTTATGTATTCATATTTCGCTAATGCTAAAATTTTAATTAGTATAATATTCCAGAGTTAAATAAATCAAGTTAAAGGTAAACTTACATCAAAATCATCCCAAGATCGACCTCGTATTCCTTCAAGTTCTTCCATGGTAAATGTTTTTCCAGTTGTGACTGAATTAAAAAGTTGATTAGTGAGTGGAATTTAATGCATGGCTATTAAAATGATGATTCCGTTGAAACTTACAATATCCAGCTTGAATTTTTGCATCTATTTCAACTTGACTATCGGCTGGAATGAGCTCTTGAGGTATAGGAACCCTTTCTAGTATGGGGATTCCTTGTTCCACAATTGCATCATGCTTAAGATTGGACATGCTGAGCATTCGATCAATCTTTTGAATTCCTAGCCAGTGGAGAATATCCGGCATAAGTGCTTGAAACCTCATATCTTTAACGCCAGCAACAGCTTCTGTATGCTTAAAATATTCACTGGCTTTATCCGTTCCTCGTTTTCGGGCATTATAGACCAAATATTTTGTTACTTCACCCAATGCTCTCCCTTCCTTGCGAAAGTAAATTACAACTCCAACACCTCCGTTTTGAGCTTCCTTTACAGCTTCTTCCACCCCAAATATTAAGTATGGTCGACAGGTGCAAATATCCGAACCGAAGACATCACTTCCATTACACTCATCGTGTACTCTCAAAGCTAAACGAGCATTGGGATTTGACAGATCTGCCGGGTTTCCAAATATATACACGGTAAGGCCTCCAATAGGAGGTAAGAAGAGTTTAATATCACCTCGTGTAATTAGTTCGGGGTATGATCCACCAGTTTCTTCGAAGAGTGCACGTCGTAGTACGGCTTCATCTAATAATTAAATGTTAGCTGTTCCATCTACCACTTTCATGAATAAAAATTCCAGAGGGTAAGCCAGATTAACCAGATTATACTTGAACAATTCTTACCAATTCCAAATCGTTCCGCGACACCAGGTAAATACCATACAGGTTCGACAGCGATTTTAGTAACTGCAAGCTCACCAAGTTCGTTTAAGCAAATTTTTTCGTCTGGTTTCATTCTTCCTTCTTTTACACTTTTTTCCAGATCAGGAAGACTCATGTGGGCCTTGGTAATTGATATAGTTGGTCTAATATCAATACCATCTTTTTCAATATAATCTTTGAATATCCAGGGTGCCAGGTGACCCCAAGGATCCATAGATACAATCTTTTTGGCATCACTCCATTGTGGAACATACTTTATATTAGCAACAGGCTCAGTATTGGTAAAGTCGGGCTTATGGTTTTGATTAAGATTTCCACTGGCAACGGCTAAAGCATGATAAATGGAATATGAACCTCCATGAGCTCCGATAGCTGTGAAGAATTTAGCATACTTAGATTAGTCAGAACGAAATAGTTGAATGATGGATAAAATGATTTAAAGGAACATTTCAGTAAGTTGTATACCGTTACGATGACGAATTGAATTTTTATGTCGTGAAACTACAACTGGTCCACGAATTTGGCTGTCGGGATGACCCCAATTCACGACAATAGGATCCATGCCAGATCTATCGGGATATGATGTGAGCATGACCTTTGGGGCAACGGAGGACGTTCGATGGGTAGTTGGTGAAGTGTTTATAGACGGGGATAATATTGACTTTGGGTTTGAGAATAATTTATTATCAGAATGATCTGGTGTGGTGAAAGTACTGTTGGAGTGATCATCATGTCCATCATAAATATGATCATTGTGGAAACTATTATTATTCTTTTGAGATAAAACATCGACAATTGAAGAATATAAGTGATTTAACTTGTCACTAATAGATTGAATTTGACTTAAAGTGCGATTATTATCATCCCGTAGACTTATAAGCTCATTTAGAAGTTTATCCAATACACTATGATTGTACACTTGGTGGTTCATGATAACGGTGCAAAAATGTGGATGTTTAATAAATTTGAATACGATACATACAATTAACATAAATGAACTCACTTTATAAACCAATCAGTAAAATCTTCTTATCTAGCTTTGCTTTAAATTTTTCCCAAACATCAACTCCGCTCCCCAAATCAGTTTTACCTTTTAACAATTCTTCAACCCTAAAATCCGCCCTTTTCTCCTCCTGTCAAAACTCCCACCGTCACAGCCAATTTCGCCTGACTGTGCCACACCTGTGCGGAATAAGTATTTTCCGACCACACCTCGTGACCATTCAGCGTTTCTAGGAGCGGGAACGAGAGCCCAGCTCTGGGGGATGGAGGACGCCAAGCGGGGTCTCGGGACGTAATAATATGGTCATATGATTATTAGCACGTGGACACGCACTCATTTGTCCGGGTGATAAATTTGGAGGAAATCAAAGTATCGTGAAGTTTGGATTCTGTTAAGTTATATAATTTTAGTGGATTGGATTTATATTCAAGGTTTGCTCAAGTTTAAAACGTACCTTGGTTTTTACTCAATATTTCTGTGATTAATTGAGGTCAAATTTCCAAGTAATCCAATAAGATAGCTCAAAGGAATTGAGTATTTAGGTAAGTTGATCGCGTCTTAAATAACTATATCAAGTCTTAATCTAACTACATCGTTAGTTTTTCAAATAAATTGTTCTTCGCTATTGATAATTCTATATTTTTATCTCACATACTAATATTTTCAAAATAATTCGCTCTAAACTTCTTATCTCAAGCTGTTAAGATCTTTTAAGTTCACCGTTAAAATACTTACAACTTGACTTGGTAATGGTAAGCTGTATTTAATTATAGTTAAACGTAAAATTATGCTTAATTCTGGCACATTGACGAATAATTACGTTGAAAATTGATAGGGAAAACGCAAGAAATCCTCGAAACCTGTGGTGAAGATAAGACGAGAAAAATTACCTACAGTGTTTCAATGCTTGTTCTGCAACCATGATAAATCAGTAACCGTGAGGTTAGATAAAAAACTTAACATTGGTGGTCTAAGTTGCAAATTATGTGGACAAAATTATCAAACTATCATTAACAGTAAGTAACACTTACCCGACAAAACTTTATCCGTATGCAACGATCCACGTATTCATCCAATTAGTTTAAATGGTCATTGATTAACTTGGGATATTATTTCTATTGGGAAAAAATAAAAAGATCTTTCCGCCCCCATAGACGTTTATGCCGCATGGGTTGATGCATGTGAAGAAGTTGCACAAGAAGCAGCTCTAGTTGGCCTGAAAGATTCTTCCATCGATGCATCTACCTTGTCGAACTATCCAGTAATTAATAGTGGGAACAGCGGCAACGAAACGAGAAATTCATCGTCAAAGCAAGCCATAGAAATGAATGATTTCATTGAACAAGATGATCTTGACGCCGAAGGTGATTATCTCGAGTAATTGTCTAACCTATGGTCTCAAGCATTCCCCTGTCCCAAGCATCCAAATCCCCACATAATTATGGCCAACCATTTTCCTCACTTAACTTTCACATGAAATCCGGTACTGGCAGATCATTACCAACAAAATCTTCTCTCATGAACAATTAATGTCTAACAATGTCTTTTTCTCCTTCCCCCAGACGCCCCCGCAAAAACGTTCCTCCGTCCACCGTACTATTCACGTGACTATCCAGCCCTTCCGCCAAGCCCGGCCGAACTTCGCTCCGGAGTTCGCACCATCCTTTTTCCGCACTCACGTGAAGTTTTATGTATTATGTAATCGAAACTTAAATTTTAACGACAATTGACTGCGGATAGACAGTTTGTCAAGTTTGTTCTTGTTAAACTGATTGAAATGCTTCGGCTAACGCGAAAAATGTGACCTGAGTTTTTCATAGATTTTAGGGTTTGTTAATATTTTAAAAATTGATACTTTTTAGACTTTAAATATCCTGTGGTAGACTGTTTCGTGTTTGGAGCACAATTTTTTTCCAATTACTCCTTCACTAATATTTCATTCCATACTCATACATTTACTAACACAACGCGACATCAGCGTGGTTTTATATACACTTTACTTTAGTGTAAGGTTGACTTTCTGAGCTATTCTCTAGAGTACTCGGAAAGGTTAACAGAACCTGGGAGTTAGGTGTATTAAACTGAGATTATGACTCGTGATTCCGTTAAAAGCGCTGTGATGCATTCTGGTAATGCATTTATAATGGGTCAAAATGATATGACAAAACGACGTAAAGTTGTGGCATATGGTCGAACTGGTTGTAAATCTTCATTTGATTTACCAGATCCTACTTCATTTTCTCTATCTCCCCCCAACTCGACCGTGGAAGCTACATCTGAACTATCGCCGGATATATTAGATACACCTGATCCCTCTGATTCTAAAAAACCTCCAACCTCAAAATCAAAGTTAAAGGCTCGCTCGACCGTATCAGTAATTGCTCCAACTCAAAAGTCCAATCCTCTTGATGCAATCTTCGATGTACCTTCTTCAGATGATGAATGCAAACACTCGTATTCTTTAACTCGTGGCATTGGTTGTGGTGTTAAGAGAGTTATCCGCAGACAACGCATTACTACTCAACAATCTTCTGATGATTTTAACCAAAAGCAAGATTTACCCATACTAAAAAAATCAAAGCCTCCCTCTAACCCAAAGATTGTCAAAAGTCGCAAATGTAAGGTCTTAGAAACTTCTCCTGTTAACGAAGCCATTGCTCCCAATAATAAGATTTCCATGATGGACAAGGAAGCTCTCAAACGGAAATCACCGATTGTTACTACTGAGACTAAACTAGACGATGCCCCACGTAAATATCGACGAACCTTGTCCGAGGGGAATAGTGAATGCCTTTCTTCGACTGGTACAGTTAACCCAAATGAAGTAACTACTTCATCACCCCAAAATTCACCCATCAAACCGAATTATTCGACAATAAAAGCAATTGATCAATACGATCAGCCAATATTAGAACTGGATATGGGAAACATTGAATTTATACCGTCTACTCCTCCCCGGGAGATTGATTCACCCAGCGAAGGAAATTTAACCACATCCGTAACACCTAAACAAAGAGAACTATGGAGTAAATTATTATCATTGGAAGAGGAAAATCATCGAGTCGTTAAAAGACCCAACTTCGAGGGTAAATCAGCTACACCAAGCTCGTCTTTACCAACAGGGCGGAAATCTCGGATAGTTGATACATTGAAGAGATCAGCATCAAGTTACGAAAGAAGCAAAAATTCGGGCCATGACAATCTAGATGAATTCAACACTAACACATCTAATCGGGACTATGGACGTATGACACCGTTGTTTCAACTTCCCTCAAACAGTCAAACACTCTCACTTACAGGCAATCGTAGCACTCACGTTACGTACGGTGAAACGCGGACGTTTTTACAAGACGAAGCTAAGACTATTGAAGAGCAGCTGGATTTATTATTTGAATCTTCAAAGACCAGTAATTCTCAAATAGTATACGAGGATAATTTGGATGATTCACAAGGAGCAATTCAGTCAGTGCATGATCTTAGAAGTGCAGGAGGTCAAAAACGGTTTGCAGACGACTTGGAATTGTTGCTTGATGACATTGAAACGAATGATATTCGCTCTATCAGTCGAAAAAGAAATGCCATGCGTGAACTTGCGGAAAAATGTCTGGATAAAGGATTTGTGGAGCGGTTGTGTGATGGAGGGTACGAGAGTCGGATAATCGGATTGGTTGGGTTAGAGAACGATGGAATTTTGATGTTTACATGGGCAGCAACGGTTGCATCATTGTTGGGAAACTCGGGATCAGTATCAAGTGTATGTGGATCACTTTGGACTCGGTTATTATCACCATTGGGTCGTGGTCGAGGAATTCTAATTGATATGTTTCTTGATTTAAGAAAAGGGATAATGGAGATGATAAATGAAACGGACAAAAAGTTGACGAAGGTGGCAATTGAATCTTATAGGCAATTTGAAGTTAAAGTTATCAATAACATTCTTCGAATCTCGAATATCCCGGATAAGACAGATATTATTAAAATATCACCACGCATGTTATTCCTGAGAGTTTTGGAGTTACTTGTTCGAAAACTACGAGCAACGGGGAGTTTACAGCGAATTTTAGATAATGCGACACTACAAAAAATTGTAAATTGGGGAGTTGAACTGATTGGAGCAGAGGGGTTGTCATTGGGGGCGGCGGTTAGGTTAAAATCGCATTCTATTATCATATCAATTCTCGAATTAGAATCGCTTGGAGAATTGGAACTTGGAAATGAGATATTAGTTGGTTGTTTAAAACTTATTTCACACAGTTTGGCCGGGGATCTAGACGGGTTTGAAGGAACGGAAACGGCATCGTACGCATTAAGACTCTTCTTGAATTTAACGAATAACAATCGAGAAACTTGCGCATTATTTTGCTCTGCGGAAGGGAATATTTTGGGTCTTTTGTACGGAAATGTGTTAAGTTTATTTGAAAAGCTTTCAGATGAAGCAAAACACTTCTCAGATAAGAAAGTGAAAAAAGCAGCACCGGATGCGGATAACGATGTTGGTAACGAAATGTTATCAACGGATGTACTAATACTGACTCTGGGAGTCTTGATCAATCTAACGGAATATAACGAAGATGCACAAAACTGGAGTTTAAGATCTAACAGTTGCGGTAGCGGTAACGATAATGATAATAATGCGGACGAACAACTCAAAGAATGTTACTTGGAGAGATTTTTAACACTCTTTGGAGAAGGGCGTAAATTCATTGCAAGTTTGTCTCTTGATGTCTTGAAAGCTGAGGCCAATAAATCGGAGAGTTTAGTATGCCATTTGCAAGTTGCTCATGGTTATTTAGCCGTTCTGTTGGGAAATATTTGCCTGGAGAATATGATATTAAAACGAGTAATTGAATTTTTAAAGAGTGAGCGATTTGGTGAAAATGAAGAAGAAAAAGGTTTACATATTCTTGCTGACGCTATTGAGGAATTTATGATTTATCACGAAGCTGTGGATTCTACGGCCAAACGGCCCATGGACAATTCAAACGACTCAATACTTGACGTTCAACCTACCCAGACAAATGCTCACGACGAACTGTGGCATGGTTGGACCAAAAGACTTGAAAGAATTGTTACCAGGCTTAAAAGCTTTGAAAAGGGAATCCTAGTGGAATAATGTTGTTAGAAATAATTAACCCAATTGAATCTAATGTTAAGCGCTGTTGTTGGATGTGTTTGTACAAAGCATACACCCATTAGTGGGCGTGTAAAACCCTGTCAACGCATAAATCACCACGGAGTTCTAGCGATTGACCCCTATCGTGTTGTTACGCATCGCGACATTTGCCGTGTCACTGATTGTCAATGTGTATAGTTGTGCAATTCATAAATCAGTGGTTTACGATTGAAATGGTCACTATGTACAATGCAATATTCATGGACAGTTAATATTTGAGCATCTTCTTCACGTATAGCAGTCCGCGTAAGATCATCGTGAAGCTCTCTTCAAGTGCACCAGAAAGTGAAGGGTAGAAATCTTTTTGTACATGCGCGCACGCGTATCTACTTTTGAGTCCATGAGCTACATGTATTACCATTTCTACTTTTGCTAACTTGCATGGGCCATTCAATCCAATTATTTTCTGGAACGATTCGTTTTAGTTACCCCAACACAGTTAACCTAGTTCCTGCTCTCTAATTCCTTATGTGCTTGAATCTTTCCATCGACAATTAACCATCCAAGGATGATTTTCAATTTGTTCAATTGTAATACGACAAGAAGGATCTTTGCATAGAATTTTTCGTATCAAATCATGGAATTCAGCAGAAGAGTCATCACTGGTTGTGTAGGGAACATCATCATGATGTATGCTGTGGTATAAATCGAGTAAACTTTTCTTGTAAAATGGCAAACATCCATATCGTAAATAATACAAAGTTATGCCCATCGCCCACACATCAGCAGCTCGCCCATCAATCGGACCAGGGTGAGTGTGACACAGTTCTGGAGCCAGAAATGTTGGCGTACCAAACGCCGTAGAACTAAACTTCTTCGTTTCACCCTGGCGAGAAAGCATTTCCGAAATTCCAAAATCCGACAGTTTAAGAACGTTTTCACCGCTCACCAAGCAATTATCGGGCTTGATATCACGGTGGATAACGTTCTGTTCGTGAAGATATTTAACGGCTTGTACTAATTGTTCAAACCATTGTCGACAAGCAACTTCCGACATACCAGTAACCGGTGAACTTTGGTTCCTCGTATTATCTTCATATTTAACCTTAACAAGGCTACCTTTATCACAATATTCCAGTATCATGTAAATAGTATCACTTGCATCATCATCGATTACTTCGTAAAAGTGTACCACATTTTCATGCTTCAGCATCTTCATAATGTTAACTTCAGACGCACAAGCATCCATTTCTCGCCATACCCGTTTCACCTCCCTAACGTTATCGCCAGCTTCGGGTGGCGATGGCGACCACGAATCAGTCTCCACCCTTCGATCGCACGGTAAACGTCGTAATTTCTCAAATCGATTTTGCCGCCGAAGTTGTAACTTGGAAATCGTCTTAACAGCCTGTCCCCCCTCCCTTCCTGGCCAAACCCAGCGTAGATTGGCTCATCGTTTAACGTTAAATTCTGATAAATGGTCAAGCGTGTGGGTGTACATCACGATTCTCCAATGACAGTAAACGTAAAAACTTACATATTGTCGTCCATGATGATCGCGTGCCGCATATACCGTACTAAATGATCCACTACCAAGTTCTTTGTGTAAATCATACTGTTTAATACGAATGCTTCCAGTTACTCCACCATCATCATCATTAATATCTTCGCTATCACTTGACGATGTTAACGATACAACATTTGTACCGTTCGCACCCGGTACACCATTCGCTTTTGACTGTGTCCCAGTAATTTGTGTCGCTTGATTTTTCGTATTGTACAACACCATCGTGTGTGCGTCTGTATGTAGATTTGTGCGGGAGCATGCGCACGTCCAAGCATCCGTAAATGTCACCGTTTTTTCCGCAATGCGCTAACAAAGTAAACGTGATAATAAAGCATCGTAGATACAACTTGTTCCATGTTATTTTAACCCTCAAACCCTTTCTCGTGTAATATGCAAGCGTAAAACCATACATCTATACCACCCACTACGCGAAATCTTGCCCTTTCAAACCCTTTGATACCACATATACACATGCCATTTATCGTGAGATTTAAGCTCACACATCCCAGTTCGATCCAAATCATTGATAAATCCGCTTGAACCGGTCAATAAACTTTTCATGTCCACGTACAAATTCACCCACGTTCAACCATTTCCCCCAAATAACCCGTAAGCTTTATCCTTCATATTGCAATTTTGTGTATGGAATATTACAAGTGCTATCTTACAATGCACCTCAATCCCCGCAATGATTCATTATCCCTTCTCTACGGTCATAAAGCCCAAAACCTTCCGCTCCCTTTCATTCGTACCCTTAACACACTCATCCGTTTAACTACCAACCCTCGACTAGTCATTTGCCATCCTAATTCCGGGAAATCCGATAATACACCATGACGGTTTACTCATTTTACATTTTCGACCGTACCGGTGAGCTGGTAAAAGAGCTTTTGCTCTGCTCATATTATCATTCACTTGCTCACCTGTCCGTAGCTAACTTCGCCGTTTCTTTCGCATCCACAGCTATGTGTATATACAGTCGAAAATGGGTGGATAATAATCCTAAATCTCCCGTAGCCGCAGGCTCAACGCCCGTTCCACCTGATGAAGAGTTACTGACCGATAAACCCGTGTCCAACATTAACCCCGGCGCTCCAACTGAACATTCATCAACCCGTACAGCCAAAACTAGTTCAAAGAGTAATATAGAAGAACAAAATGATCCAACGGGAAGTAATGATGAGAAGCTAGTATTCGGTACGGTTTACTCGTTGCGCAACATTATTCACAAGTTAGACGGAAACGAAACTACGTTTATCTCTTATCGTACCGGCGAGTATAAGCTGCACTACTTTGAAACTCCTACGCGCATCAAGTTTGTCATGCTCACAGACCCTAAAACCATGAATTTACGCGTTGCTCTGCAACAAATTTGGTCAAACCTGTACTTGGAATACGTCGTTAAGAATCCTCTCGCTCCCATCGGAAGTACCGGCCACGGAAACATCGCCAATGAACTCTTTGATAAAGCTCTGGAATCTTTTGTTGTACGTATTACCCGTGACTCTTCCGTTCAGTCCATATCTAACCCATCAATTCTTTTTCCTGTACAGAGTCAAGTTCTCACCACCTAGTTCTCTCTTCCTTCAGTACCCACTGTACTACGTAACTGCATGTACAATGTAGCATGTATAAATCAACGTATTTAGTTTGTGCACTCATTATCATAAATATAGTCAGACAATTCCAACAGTATATACCTGTCTGCCCTTCTTCATTATAATCCCGGACGAGCCCTCTTTACTTTAGGTTGTTGGTCGTCTTCTTCATCACTATATTCCGAGAAAACTGGTTTAGGCTGCGTTTTTTTCCACGCTAACGTGAACATTGGATCCTGCTCTGCTTTTTCCGCATACTTTAGCAACGCTTCACGAGGATCTTCGTCGCGCATACAACTAAGCGGAATTTGCTCCCGAATATGCTTATCATCTGGCTGACTATGCGCAAACGGTGTTGTAAGTGGTATATGCGGTCTACGCGGATCTCGAGGCTTTTCTGCTCCACTTGAACCCGTTAATGCAAGTTTCCGCGCATATCGTAAAGTCGACGGATTCCCTTCCCCCAAAATTCCACCCGGTGTAAGTATATTATCGCATCCGAAACCCTGGGTTAAATCCATAACATTACTCGGATCATCATCAATGTACCTCTTCTTCGGTGCTTTACTCATTACAGTGCACGCCCCGCCTTTAGATATCTTTGGGTTAAACAAAACATGCGTTTCTCCATTGGCTGACCCTGTTAAGATTTGGTTTAATTGACTATGCCATTGTACGGTAATAAGCGGTGATCCCGGTGTAACCTTTTCTACACATTCTGGCTTAAGAAGTGCCGAATTTAAAATGTATAAATCACCCGTTTCGCTCCCAGTTAGAATGTGTCCACCGTTACGAGAGAATATAATATTAGATGTGGGAAATGTTTCCGATGTAGAAGTATGCTTGGCCTGATTAACCGGCTGTTTCAATTTGCGCGAATCCCACAGTTTTATCGTGTTATCCCCACCTCGTGTAACTATTAACCGACCGTCCGGGGACATGGCTAACCCACTCGTCCAAGTTCCCGGTTCATGTGCTTTGCGAACCTCTGCCATAGGGCGGTAAAATGGCCCTTCTCCGTTATATAGTACCAATGTTCCATCAAGAGCACTGGATGCCACAATAGTTTTATTGCCTTCCGCTGTAGGACCCCATGCCACCGTAGTCATCCGTGATCGACCACCTGAGCCTGGTACAGTTGATTTGAACTTAATGACTTGTTTTTGGTGTAAGCGCACGTTGACATCCCATATACGAATTGTACTATCGATTGCAGCAGTAACAAAGTAATCCCGTTCCCAAGGGTGCCAACATCCACTGGTAAGTTCAGCAACATGCCCCTTAGTGTTATTCAAGTCATGCAAGTACATATCACCTTTGACATATTCCGAAATTTGTTCACCTTCTCGATCAAAAACTCTCGCTTGTAATGACGCCGGAATTACTAACACTGTATCCGATGAAACTGGATTAAACGCTACCTGATATACAGGACGTTGATCTGAGTTTACAGTCGACTTTGTAGTGCATGGGTCTACCGTACGAAACGCTCGAATTGTCGTTGGTGTCATGGCCGCAAAATCATGAAATTTAAGTGTACAATCCAATGATCCACTTATCATTCGAGCCCCTAAGTAATCTAACGTTAGACATGTTACTGCACGTTCGTGTGATTTAATAACTATCTCATGGGACACGGGAAATTCGGGTTCCAATTCGTCTTCGGCATTGTCATCAGCATCTGAATCCAAGTCCGAATCCACATTCACCGCCGTGCCATTTGTTGATGAATCTGATTGTACAGGTTTAGTGTGCTTTATTGAATCTTCATTGTGTGATTTTTGTAAGGGTCTCTTAGCTTCATTTACTTGAGATTCTATTGTAGTGGCTACAGTTGCTGTCTCGCCCGTTGTATCCCGCCCTCGCTTAAAATTTTCTATTCGGTCCGTCAATTTTACCCTGGTAGATTGTTTTCCAAAACTAGTGGGAAGAAGACCTCGTAGCAAAGAGTCACCATCATCGTTATCCATTTCTTTAGCGATAATATTAACAAAATTTTTGAATTGTTAAACCTTGCCCAAAATATTCCCCCAAGGTGTCTATAATGATATAAGCACAGTAAATTATTAAAATTACACTACATATACTACATTATTTTCCGTACATCGCCTTCGGGCATTTGGTCAATTTGAAACGATACAGAGAAGATTAGCATGGCCCCTGCACTAAGGATGACACATTGCTCAAAGAGACGCTATCAGTTTTTTTGGCCGCCTGGGTTCGAACCCCACACACAGCTACCCAATCCCCATTTAACTACCTTACACATTCATCTGTGGCTAAATCTACACTCACCACTCCGAGACGCGTCACGTGCTAGGATGTGGCGCGGCAGACGGGACTTTTGTCGGCGCGAATTTTTTGAGTTTGCAAACGAAGAAGCCGTCCATGTTAAGAGCATGAGGATAGAACCGACGAGCTTTAGACATAGATTTATCGAATGTTTTCCCGCGATAACTGGTAAAGGCTTCCTTTCCAATGGTTACATTTTCCATATCGATAATTCGAACATTTGGTCGACGACTTAGTGCGTATTGAACTACTTGTTCGTTTTCTTCAACGGTTACTGAACATGTAGAATAAACGACATATCCACCATTTTTAGCAGAATGGTTAGTGCTATCGATAGCAGCTAACAGTAATTGCTTCTGAATATGAGGTAACTTCATAAAATCCAGTTCCGTTTTGCTTGATTTAATATTTGGATCTTTACTTATAACGCCTGTCCCGCTACATGGAGCATCAAGAAGAACACGATCAAAACCACCCATTACTTTTGGAAATTCGGTACCATCATAATTACATACAATGGTATTTCGAACGCCCATTCGGTGAATATTTCCAATTAAAGCTTTCAGTCGTTTCTTGTTGGAATCATTAGCGAATATACAACCTGTATTTTGCATTAGTGCCGCCGCATATGTAGTTTTACCTCCGGGTGCTGCTGTCATATCAAGTATCCTTTCATGTTCTTGAGGATCTAGTGCGATAACTGGAATAAAGGAAACGGCAGCTTGGGGCATATATTGACCGTTTAAGTATTCAGGTGTTGCTCCAATAGGTACTGGTGAATTGAAAATTTGTAGGCCTACATTAGACCATTTTCCAACGGGTTCAAGTGATACTCCCCGATTGGTCAATGACTGCGCTAGATTTCGTCGTGATGTTCTCAGACTATTAACTCGAATGACAACTGGACGAGGGGTCTCACTTGCTTCGAAAAACGCAATAGCCTCACGGGGTGAGAATAACTGGTACAACTTTTCCGCGAGAAACAGTGTATAGCCATAGTAATCACAAATATCTTTTAATATCCGTGATGTATAGTATGATCTATTTCGATGTACTGTGTCAATAGTAGTAAAATTCTCTAAAATGCGCACGGTATCTGCAATGCGCTGCCGAATCAAAGTTAAGTCAGGTGCCGGTTTAACTGATTGGGTAACGTCATTACCATCGTTTTCATCATCATCTGAGAGAGAAATATCTTCTAAATTATCTTGTTTAGAACGCTGAATAGACCGTTGTAATTCAATGTCGGCTTCCTCATTCCTTTTGGCTTGTTCGGCTTCCAGTTTAAGAGACAGTCCTTCGATATTACTAGCATTGAGTAATTCTTCATCATCCCCAGAAAACGCATTATCGTCATCTGACCAAAAATTATTTTTCTCTTGAGAAGATGTTAAATCTTCATCATCCGATAATTCTACTCCCGATGAGCAACTAAATCCGACAAATTCATCATCTTCATTATCACTCTGATAAGAAAACGAATTTTCTGAAATGTTACTATTATCTGATGTGTCCTCATTCGCACAGGACTCAGGTAAAAAAACTTTTTCCCTTTTCACAGCTTTCTTCTTTAGAATTGGCCTTTTAAACAATTTCACCGAATCAGGCATTTCCTGTTTTAAATGACTTTTCAATATCCGATTTTTGGATTTAAGCATACCCGGGGACTCTCCAATATCTTTAAGTGATTCTAATTTATCGTCTCCATCGTCACTCAATAAATTCTCATTTGAAATTGAACCCTTCCATTTTTTTGATTTCGCTGTATAGGAATCTCTTTCCAACGGTGGTGGACATCCTTGCTTCCTCTTCATACGCCTTCCCGCACCCATTTTATTGCCTTAACGTTTCCTACCGATTTGTGATTCCCGATCACTACATAGAATAATACAGTTTGGTAGGTTCCAAAAACAATCAAACCATAATATTTTTCTCTTTCAATCATTCCATTATTTCATGTGTACATAAATAGCAAATAGTATAAACGGTACATTTTTAGAACTTTCTATCGTCATGGTCGTATTAAAAACCTAAATTTGATTGTGCGAAGTCAGCCGGATTAATAATCATCTGATACGCTACCGCAAGAGTTGGATTCAATAATACCAAAAGCATCCCCGAATTTTTTCTTTGTCCATCTTGAAATTTTACCCAATTTTTGAAATTGTTACAGCATTCAGAATTAATTACCCTTTGGAAATTAACCAGTTGTACACCCAAAATATTTTACTCACCTAATAAATATTGATCAAAGTATGTAATACTCGTTACATTGTGTCTAAAAGTTTTTGTTTTACTCAATTCATCTATTAAAATCTGTGCGAATTCTCGCTCACTCTTGGTCCTAAACTCTTCTAAATCTCCAAATCGTACTCATTCTTTAACCCTAAGCTTGCTTTAACTACATTCCAAACACCATCCTCTCACTACACTACTAGTTTCAGAATCTCCTCTCGCCCTAAGCTTCCGGAACAATAGTATTTCCGGCAACTCTATACACTCGGATGGAGTAAACAAATTCCAAAATTTGAAAAGTCTTCACGTTATTATCCTTAGGTTTGACTTGTTTGCAGAGTTATAATTTTAAGTAAATATTAGCCAAATGCTTCATCCTGTGCCGTGTTCAAATATTTACAAAGTGGTTGCAGCGAAATGAGAGTAATCGAGTTGATCATTGACGTATGTTGTATTTTTAAAACCCAACTTGGTGTTTTAACCTGTTAATCTTTAAAATAGGGATTTAAGTCATATTCCGTGAGAACGGTAATCTCTGGATGGTATTTAAATTTTAATTAATGCGTGCTTTAGTGATTCTTTTTAACACTCATCAAACTTACGACTATATAGGGATGAAAGTTTTAATTCCATTACCGGCTTAAATGGCAGTGGAAAGTCCAACATTCTCGATGCAATATGCTTCGTATTAGGAATTACCAATCTAAGCACTGTGCGGGCGCAAAATTTACAGGTATGTGATATATACTAGGTATAATATGCAATGGCCTTTTATTGAATAGCAAGTTGTATATCTAACAACATCGCTGGGCAGGACCTCATTTACAAGAGAGGTCAAGCAGGGGTCACAAAAGCCAGCGTCACAATTGTTTTTGATAATATCGATAAGTCAAAAAGCCCGATTGGGTTTGAAGACTACGGACAAATATCCGTAACAAGACAAATCGTCGTAGGCGGAACTACCAAATATTTGATCAATGGCCATAGAGCTCAGCAGCAAACAGTACAAAACTTATTCCAGTCTGTGCAACTTAACATTAACTCCCCCAACTTTCTAATTATGCAGGGTCGTATTACCAAAGTACTAAATATGAAGCCAATTGAAATATTGGCAATGATAGAAGAAGCAGCGGGCACACGAATGTTTGAAGATCGTCGGGATAAAGCACTTAAAACTATGGCTAAAAAAGAGTTTAAACTACAAGAGATTCAAGGTCTCTTGCGCGATGAAATCGAGCCAAAGTTGGAAAAATTGCGACAGGAAAAACGGTCATTCTTGGATTTTCAACAGACACAAATTGAAGTAGAAAAGCTTACCCGAATAATTGTAGCATACGAATGCAAGCGTATCGAAGATTCGGTAAGCTTGTTTAGAGCTGAATATATGGCTAAGAAAACAAAGCGGGACGAGCTTGAATTGTTAGCGAGTAACTTGTCCAAAGAAATTAAACTTTTGCAGAAAGATTCCAAGCGAATAGAGCAAACTCGAGAGCAAGAACTTCGCAAGGGGGGGAATTTTGAGGTTTACGAGAAGGAGGTGCAAGAATTGTCGAATGAATTGGTCAGATTGAACACTGTGATTAACCTAAAGAAAACAAATTTGCAGGAGGAACTTGACAACAAAAATGCTTTGCAGAGTAGTATTGATAAGTTGGAAGTGTTTGTGAAGCAAAAAAAGCAAGAACTTGATAAATTGTTGGAAAATTTCAAAAATATCGATGAGCAGTATTCTAAGAAAAAGCAAGAGTTGGAAAGTAAGGAAGAACTTTATCTTTCTTTACAGACAGGCGTTTCGGCAAAGGATGGACAAGACAATGGATATATTTATCAACTTCAAAAAGCCCGGGAAATGTTAAGCCATGCTGTCACGAAGCAAGAGCAGGGCAAGCTCAAGTTGAGGCACCTGGAGCAAAAAATTCGAGATGAGGGGCCACGAGCCGACAAGGCAAAGGAGGAAAATTCACACTTACATGAAAAACTACAGGTTATGCGAGAAGAACGAGACGGGCTACTGGAAGAGCTGAATGAAATTGGGTCGAATGCAGTAACAGAAGAAAATTTGGTATCTCGTCGTAGTGAGCTGCAGAAATGTATCCGAGAGTTACGAGCTGAGATAGACAGTCTTAAGAGTCATTTGTCAGGAATAGACTTCACTTTTACAAACCCTGAACCGAATTTTGATTCACGAAGAGTTAAAGGTCTCGTAGCACAACTATTCACGGTCAGCGATGATTATACGTCAGCGTCAACAGCATTAGAGATTTGTGCAGGAGGACGACTTTACAATGTAGTAGTTGACACCGCAGCGACTGGTACATTACTACTTAGGCAAGGGAAGTTGAAGAAACGTGTGACGATTATTCCCTTGGATAAGATTAGTGCGTATAAAGCTTCTAAAGAGCGAATTAATACAGCAAAATCAGTGGGACGGGGTAAGGTGAACCTAGCATTACAATTAGTAGGATACGATGATGAAGTTAATGCAGCAATGGAATATGTCTTTGGGTCTACACTAATATGCGATGATGGTGAAATAGCTAAGCAAGTGACATTTCATCCGGGAGTTAAGATTAAGAGTATAACACTAGAAGGGGACGTATATGATCCAATGGGAACACTTTCAGGAGGAAGTGCACCGCGTTCTAGCGGTGTTTTGTTAACATTGAAGAAATTAAATAAACTGACGAAACGGTTGCAAGAGGCGGAGGAAGAATTTGAAGAGTTGGATGAAACATTTAAACGAGAAGAGAAACGGTTGAACAAGGCCAAAGAGTTAAGGATCACATTGGAGTTAAAAGAACATGAAATTAAATTAGGTGAAGAACAAGTCAAGACGAATTCATGGGCAATGATAATTCAAGGGTTCCATGATATGCAGGATCAACTTGAGAAATTGAAGCTAGAGATGAAGGAGTCAGTCATTGAACAAAGGGAAAGGGAGAAAGAGATTGGTGTGATAGAACAGGATATTAGAGATTTTAGCGAAAACAAAGATGATAAATTAGAAGAGATTAAACGAAAAAGTGAGAAGTTGAAAGGAGAAGTGGAAATAATTGGGAAGACGGTTGAACCGATGGAACGAGAGATAGAAAGCTTGAGGATGGAGTACATTCAAGGCCAGGGGGAATTAGAAGCGCAACAGGAAAAGATTAATGAAAATAGTATAGTAATTGAGGAAATAAGGGCTGAGTTACTAAGGTTAGAGGGAGATAGCGAGGGAGTAAGTAAGAAGCATGGTAAAGCAATGGCGAAGTTGGAAAGCGAAGGCAAGCAGCTGTCGCGATCAAATGACGAATTAAAAGAATTGGAAAATGCAATAAGAACTAAGGGAGAGAAGTGCACATCATGTGAAGTGGAAGTAATGACGTTGAAGCATGAATTGGAAAAAATGAAGAATGAATCGGAAGCGATGTCACGAAAGTTGAAGAATTTGGAAAAAGAGCATGAATGGATTATAACAGAACGAGAAATTTTTGGGAAAAGGGGAACGTTCTACGATTTCTCACAATATAATATAGAAGAAAGTCGAGGAAAATTACAGAGTATGAGGGAACGGTATGCTGGTATGAAAAGGACGATTAATCCCAAGGTGATGAACATGATCGATAATGTTGAGAAGAAGGAGAATGGATTGAAGAGTATGATGCGAACGGTAGTGAAGGATAAACGGAAAATCGAGGAGACTATACGCACGTTGGATGAGTATAAAAAAGAAGCGTTGCACAAAACGTGGCAGAAAGTAAATGAAGACTTTGGGCAGATATTTAGCGAAATATTGGAGGGAAGTTTTGCCAAGTTAGTACCGGGAGAGGGCAAGGAAATATCTCAGGGACTAGAAGTCAAGGTTTGCTTGGGAAACGTGTGGAAGGAGAGTTTAGCAGAATTAAGTGGAGGTCAAAGGTCGTTAATAGCATTATCCTTAATAATGGCTTTATTACAATTTAAACCTGCGCCGTTGTACATATTGGATGAAGTCGACGCAGCCTTAGATTTGTCGCACACCCAGAATATCGGAAGATTAATCAAAACGAGATTTAGAGGTTCTCAATTTATCGTTGTAAGCCTGAAGGATGGTATGTTTCAGAATGCGAATTGCATATTTAGGACCCGGTTTGCGGAGGGAACCAGCGTAGTCCAAGTGGTAAAATCAGTAAAATGTTAAAAATGATTTTTTCCAGGCGGTAAAAATTGGGGTTTTTTCTGCATTTGGCTGAAAAAGTGGGTCTCAGCCCTACGGGCACCACTGGGAAAGTGCTCTTCCCAGTAAGGAAGGTGTGGCCGACTGTTAACCAGATGTATAGGTGAAAGTTCAGATGGTGTATAGGAGGATGGAGGGGGCGTAAATGAGAGCGCATGGGAATGTGGAACCCGGTGTAATTTTCTAGCGTTTAGTGCAAGTTGCTATTTTGTGGCATGAAAGAGTGGTATTAATTTTCCAAATTTGTGTTGTCGACGTTATTCCAACGGCAGATTTCTCTTTTTGCCCGTACTCTGTATTCTTTTCCGCCCAAACCTTTAGGTATAACGTAATCGGATTTTACCGGCTCAGCTTTCATCTCATGTTAGTGCTAGTTGACATAGCAACTGTAAACATACTTCTGTTTTTGGTAGTCTGTTTACTCGAATGGTTTGGATGGGTGGAAAGTGAGGTGAGCTTTTCGTTTAGGAGTTTGTTTTAGTCGGTTGCCTTTGAAGATTGCAAGCCAGGAGGTTACGAGTGTGTGTATATGTATAGGTGAGTGCGTGTGTATGTGTTTGTATGTTTGTGTGTGTGTGTGTGTGTGTGCATGTTTCTTCTTATGGGGAGGCGGTGAGTACGAATTACTTGGTACTTAGTGAGTTAACTTCCAAGTACTTTTTACAATGTTTAACTAGACAAATCTAATATCTATCGGCTAGTCTGCACCTCCCTTTCCCCTTTAAACACTAACTTGAGCGGTGAAAGTTCTTTGAAATTCTTATTTATACGACGATTTGCTTGTTGATTAAGGAATGGTTCGTAGCTCCCGCTACTGTGAGAATATTTGTAAATATTTAGCAGTTTCATACCAGGTTAGTATAAGAGGGTAGCAATAAAAGTGAATATTCAACATTCTTTGGTGCCGCTACATAAAAAGATTTATACGTTGCTAATTTGTCAACAGGTGTGAAGAAGGTGCATATGGTGGGAGGGTACGTTTAAATGGAATAGTACAATATTTATTCTCGGCTGTTCATTCCCTGGGTTAACTGAAATGGTTTTAGAAATTGTATGAATTTTACAATAATACTGTCCTAAAGGAACAATTTTATGCGATTCACACACGCTACATATAACTTCATAATTATTTTTGCACGTTTAACAACAGTGCGCGCTCTCAGACTTGATCGAACGGTGGTGTGTATAAAGGGTTAACTCGAAAAATTGAATCAAGTTGAAATAAACAATAAGGAAACGGAAGAATGGACGGGAAAAGTGTACTGAACGAGCGAGACCATAATGTCCTGATGCTTCATCCGCAATTTATAGATATTCACGATCATCTTGCACAAAAGGATAAAGGGTAAGTGTATACGGGATTATTGTGTGGTGGATCATGAAGAAATCAATTTGAAATTTTATGTATACGAATGAAGACTAATTATACACATTGAATATTGTATCAGAACTAAGGCAAATTATGTATCTCCATCAGATTCGATAATGTCACCAGCAACACAGAAGCTTGCAGCATTTCGCAAAAAGAATATTAACAAGCCGTAAGTCTAATGATCCTTAAATGCATGAACATATTTAGCTGCGTGTTCCGTTGAGAGAGTTATACATTCTAAAATAAATAAATACACTAACCAAATGATTAACCTTGAAATACTGTATATCCGTATACATACACGAGAAAACTTTGAGGATTTTAGTCGCATGAGAAGTTTATTATTTCCCTTTGCCGGTGAACATGAAAAAACCAAAATGACCATATTACCCGGTTCTAGTGCAGGTGCAAGCCCAAACACCAACATGACAGTAAGCGCAAGCACTAGCACAAGCACAGGCACGAACCAAAACTCCAATACTCTCCCTCCTACAACTATCGCCCAGGCATGTTCAAAACTTCAGGGTGAAGAAGGATCAACATCTTATCCAAATCAATTCGCTTCCCTTCCCTCCTCTCCTTCAGACTTCAAGGACAACTCGCCGTAAAATAGGCTTCGGCCCGAAACAGGGGTTTCACGTGACCTGTGGCTGTGGGGCGGGGACGGGTCGCATCGGAAAAACTTTGTATTTAATGTGGCGCAGGGCTTGCCGAGAGACTCTTTAAAGCGCGCCAAATCCCTCGCGACCTTGGGCAGGAAAGTTTTATTTTCTCTTTTTAACATTCGCACACTCAAAGTCAGAATCATCAATTCATTCATTTGGAATTTCTCATTCGATTGTTAATTTTTCGCTCATTACTTTTTTGTTTTTAGTAAATTTCATACTTTTTGTTCAAAGCATGGAGGCTGCCGCGTTGGATTCCGAACTGGATTTGTCCGAGGAGGAAAATGCCATTCTTTCTCGACAGGTTGATGCAGTTCCTAAGTTGACCGATACTTCAAGTACTTCTTATCCTTCTGTCTCTTATTTAACTCTATTTACTGTTGCCAGCTATAAGGATAAATTTATGTTGTTCATCGCATTAATATCTTCTATCGTTTCTGGAGCTACTTTTCCCTTCATCACTATATTCTTTGGGAAACTTTCCGGTTCTTTTTCCCGATTTACCTCCAATGAGATCGGTGAATCAGAGTTAATGCATCAAATTAGTTTATTCTCAATCATGTTCGTTTATGTCGCATTGGTAGAATTTGTCACTGTTTTCTTGTCCATGGCTCTGTCTGCCTTCGTTGGTGAACGTATAACTAGAAAAATTCGTTTGAAATATTTTAATGCCCTTCTGCGCCAGAACATTGCCTTCTTTGATGCGACTACACCCGTTTCTACCTTTACCACCAATATGTTCAACATTCAAGATGGCATTTCGGAAAAATTATCCTTGGTACTCTCCACCTTATCAACTTTTGTTGCTGCCATGATAATAGCATTTATTCATAGTCGAAAATTCGCTCTCATACTGACCTTCTTCACCGTATTTCTTATCTCCCTTTGCTCAACTTTATCATCGTATTTCGTGCTTAAATTCTCCAGTATTCGACAGGAACAGCATTCACAATCAGATTCTCTAACTCTCAATATTTTGTCTTCCCTTCAAACAATTTTTGCCTATCATTCTACCGCAGTTCCATTCTTCGCAAGAAAACTAGACCACTTTAACAAAAAGGCCGTCAGGTGGGGCTACAAAGTTCAAATCTCCCTTGCCCTAATGCTGGGCTCCCTAATGTTTATCCTATACCTATCTTACGCCTTAGCTTTTTGGGTCGCATCGGTCTTTATTGTCAGGGACCAATTAACCGTATCAAAGGCGATAACTTGCATCTTTTCCTTACTGTTAGGGGCTTTTTCATTGGGGCACGTGGCTCCCTACTTTAAGGCTTTTTCTTCTGCCACAACCTCTGCTGAACCAATTTTCGCTACCATCTACCGAAAATCTCCTATTGACTCACTGAGCACTGATGGCGTTACGCTACCTGATGTTCAGGGATGTATTGAGTTGCGTCATGTTAAGCATGTTTACCCATCACGTTCAGACGTAAAGGTCATGAATGACGTGAGTTTAACAATTCCTGCGGGCAAAACCACCGCTATCGTTGGAGTGTCAGGTTCGGGAAAAAGCACCATTATAGGGTTACTCGAAAGGTTCTATAATCCCATTGGAGGTGAAATTCTGTTAGATGGAGTGAATATCCAAGAAATGAATGTCTGTTGGTTACGCCAGCAAATTTCAATAGTAAGCCAAGATCCTACTCTATTTTCCACAACCATTAAGGAAAACATATTGTACGGTTTGAAAGGTGAACATGACCTGTCGGATGAGAAGACTAATGAACTCGTTATCCAAGCCGCTAAATTGGCTAATGCTCACGATTTCATCGTTTCCTTGCCTCATGGTTACGATACTTTTGTCGGGGAACAAGGATTATGGCTCTCTGGTGGTCAAAAGCAGCGTATTTCTATCGCTCGTGCCGTCATAAGTAATCCGAAGATTCTTCTGTTAGACGAAGCCACTTCAGCATTGGACGCTAAGAGTGAGGATGTTGTTCAGATCGCTTTAGAATCTGTATCGAAAGGTCGTACAACTATTGTTATCGCGCACCGGCTTTCCACCGTTAAGAACGCCCACCAAATCGTCGTTGTTAACGATGGACGTGTCATTGAAACTGGAACTCATCAAGAATTACTCAATAAGCAAGGTCTTTACTATATGCTTGTTGAAGCACAGACTCTTAAAAGTTCGGGTTTAAATGAGAAAACCCTAACGGGAAATTCTGATTCACCGACTGTTGACGCTGTAGCCTATACCACTGAGTCTGAACCCGAGAAATACAAATCGGATTATTTGGATAAAGATCGCGATGTTGAGAGGTCAGTTTTAAGCTCCCCAAAACGAGATTCAACATTAGGATTGGTGGGCTTTGTCTTAAAGTTTAATCGAAAGGAATGGCCCTTAATGGTAGTCGGCTTTATTGCGGCGCTTGTAACGGGAACTGGACAACCACTTCAGTCAATCTTCTATGCAAAGAGTATTTCTGTGCTGTCTTATCCCCCCAACCGGTATGCAGCACTGCGGCACGACATAAATCTCTGGGGTGGAATGTACATAATGTTAGCTGTGGTTCAGCTAGTTGCGTACATGGTACAGAACTTTATTTTCGGTTTATGTTCGGAACGACTGGTGTACAGAGTACGCAATAAAATTTTTCGTACATTACTGCGACAGGATGCCAGTTACTTTGATTCGGAGGACC
The DNA here is from genome assembly GCA_009733715.1 of Herpomyces periplanetae. NCBI lineage: Eukaryota > Fungi > Ascomycota > Laboulbeniomycetes > Herpomycetales > Herpomycetaceae > Herpomyces > Herpomyces periplanetae. The sequence continues at coordinate 37,256 of WMKJ01000030.1, read as the reverse complement.
ATTCGGTGGGATCATTAACATCGACAATCTCTTCTGAAACGAATAATTTAACGGGAATGTCTGGTGTTACGTTGGGAACAGTATTGTCAATAAGCTCATCGCTGGTAACATGTTTCATACTGGCTTTGTGTATAGGTTGGAAGTTAAGTTTGGTTGTGTCGGCGACCATTCCAGTCCTATTGGTTGCTGGATTTTTGCGGTTTTGGATACTTGCTAGGTTCAACAGCCATACACAGAACATTCAGAACAAGTATGCAGGCTTTGCATGTGAAGTCATGAGCTCTATTCGTACCGTAGCTAGTCTAACACGAGAATCCGAATTTTCTGAAATTTATCGCAAACGATTAGTCCAGGTATCTCGCGAGTCAATTCGACCTATTCTGACATGCTCTGCTGTATACGCAATGTCTCAGTCTCTGAGTTTTTTGTGTATATCATTAGGCTTCTGGTTCGGTGGAAGATTAATCGCTACACGAGAATACTCAATTTTTCAGTTCTTCGTGTGCTTTTCAGCCATTATCTTTGGCTCTCAATCAGCAGGACACATCTTTGGCCACGCCCCTGATATAGGAAAGGCCAAGGATGCTGCTCTCAAGATAAAGCGCTTGTTTGATCGTAAGCCAGTTATCGACAATAATGATCCTGATATGCTTAAGTTATCCCAAACCACGGGTGATATTGAATTTCAAAATATCTCGTTTGCCTACCCAACTCGGCCGGACCAAGTTGTTTTGCGCGGACTCAGCTTTCAAGCTAAGCCAGGTCAGTTTATTGCGCTTGTGGGACCTTCGGGTAGCGGAAAAAGTACTACTATAAGCCTTCTAGAAAGATTTTACACTCCGGACGCAGGCCAGATATTACTCGATGGCATTAATATATCCACGTTAGACTTGACCGATTACAGAAAACAGTTTGCGCTAGTCAGCCAGGAAGCAGCAATATTTACAGGATCTATTCTGGAAAATATCTTACTGGGTTACAGCGAAGATGTGCCGGAGGAGAGGATTAAACAAGCTTGCATGGACGCCAATATATATGATTTCATTGTGAGCCTGCCGGACGGTTTTAATACACAATGCGGGCCGCGTGGAGCTCTACTTTCTGGCGGGCAAAAGCAAAGAATCAGTATTGCGCGTGCACTAATTCGTGATCCCAAGGTGCTATTACTTGACGAAGCGACTAGTGCACTGAACTCGGACTCCGAACAGATTGTCAAGGAAGCTTTAATTAGAGCCTCCAAGGGCCGTACTACTATTGCCATTGCCCATCGTCTTAGTTCAATCCAAAATGCCGATTTTATATATGTTATCGATTCCGGGCGTGTAATTGAAGCCGGTACCCATGATGAATTAGTTGGAAAAGGTGGAAAGTATGCTGAACTTGTGGCTCTACAAAGTTTAGATTGAGCACGTCCGTCAGCAGTAACGAACAATGGAATCAAAAATAATTGAACATCCACACACCTGTTGGGTATGAACAAGTGTATGTGTATATATTTGTATTTGGAAGACACATTGCCGTGTTTGTCAGTTTGACAAAGTCTTGTGCGGTGCGTTTTGTGTACAATGGCAGTTAATCCAAGGTTGATTAGATGCCGAATGTACAGTCGCGTCCGCCGATTTAGTGTGTTATCTCTTTCATCCATAACAACGGCAATAATTGGGATGCCTATTAGTTTTTCTCGCCAACACTTTAGACAGGTACAAGCTCCGCATTTAGTGGTTCAGAGAGACTGGTCAATGTATATACAAATGGTTAAGGGGCGGATTTGAGGAATAGAATGTTTTTTTCTGTGCAAACGCTTGAGTGTTAACTTTACCCCGTAGGAAAAGCGTACTAGCACAAAGTTAAGCATGGAGTGGCGATTTGGGTGCAAGGTAAGGTTGTCCGGGGCGGGGAGAGGGAGATTGGGGAGATGGATGAGACTGACGATGTTGGCGACTAGGCTCGTCAATCTTTAGGGTAAAGTAAGCCGCCCAAAGAGCGCAAAAACCTCCAAATCGAAGGGTCCATGCGATACTATCATCGTACGGGGCACCACGGGGCTTCTGGAGAAATTTGAAGATAATGCTGCAGATAAGAGTAGCAACGATTTGGGGAAGACTAACTGCGACGTTGTGAATTCCTAGAACAACGCCGGCGCGATCACCCTCTGAACCCGTTGCACTTCCAGCTTCGAGTAGCCGGTGATCGTAGATAGTATCGTAATGATCGGGTGTGGAGTGAGAGGATGAGGATGCAACACAGGTCTGAGTGGAACGACTCGGTATACCACGGTGGCTATTGTTGCTAGAGATATCAGCGGCAATTAGCGCAAAAGGGGCCCACATGGTAACAGCCCATGGTATACCGACCAAAGCTACGAGTATAACAACATAGGATACGGATGAGATGAAAAATGTCGATAAAGTTAATCCGGCATACATAAGATGGGATATAAACCAACAGCGTCGAAGTGTTAGGAAGTGCATACGAGGTATGCGCTGAAATTTCGTATAGCCTGCTATACGGGAGAATAAATTAGATGCGGAAGCTGGCGACGGCGTTGTGCTGGCGAAATCGGATGTCTCGTGCAAAGATACGTCAGAGGATCTATGGGGTTTGAATAACTTTCGATTCGCTTGTTGCGGATCGCGCATTACAGGTTGAATAAACCAAGGCAAAACGAATCCAGTAAATAGAGCTACGAAAGCATATATGAGTAGCGCATTAGCGCCGAAACGTGTTCCTTCAACCCAGAGTTCATCCAAACGTTTAGAGGGCAATGATGGATTCTCGCGCAGGAATGGTTCAACGTATATACCACCAACATAAGTCGTTGAGTAAAATAGAAAGGGGAACCAACCTAACCAGGACATAAATTGGACCATACACACTTTGGTAACCTGGGGCGATAAATTGCGTGCTGCATGATAAAGGTCACGGAATATGGATGATAAACTACCTGATTTGGGAGATCGCTCATGTGGTGCATCATGTTTGGAACTTCGTTCGTGAGTGTAAATTACGTTTAAGCCGGTGCTTAAAAGTATAACAACTCCACCGAGAAAGCATAGGGCCTGGAACTGGGTCATAAAAGGTAGGTGAAAAACTTTTGGTAAATCTGCCGAGCCAGCTTCAAAGCAGAGAATATGTCCCAGTCCAGAGAGTCGAAATGCCCAAGCGTTTGCCGTATCCTGTTGATGAGCTGGTACACAATCCACGATAATAGCTCTAAGCGCAGCTTGAAGAGCATTTATTGCAAAATCCAGTATATACACGGTAAGAACAGCAACGAATATAACGAAACTTTTAATAAGCCAACTGTCCGGGTCTAGCCCAATCAATGAAGCGGAAAACATGATAATTGGCTTGGACCATGCGAGGAAGTACAGGCCTAATGTGGTGGTAATCGCGCCTGCAGCAATGAAAGGGCGACGTTTTCCCCAGCGGGATCGGCATCTATCCGATTTGATTCCAACGTAGGGCTGCATAATAACACCGGATAGAGGGCCGGCAATCCATATTAACGACAAAAATGATTTACTAATACCAAGTGATAAAAGGAATGGTGAACCGTATGAGGTTTCGATACCCCAAGCGATTTGCAGGCCAATCGAGCCTAAGTTGAGAAGAATAAGATAGACAGATGATCTTGTGTTACGATTCCATTCATTAGGGGAAGTATTTTGTAATGGCAACAATTTGTTTGATGGACTTGACAGTGAGGCGTTGTTACACGAACCACCGGAACGTCGTAGAAGGGAAGCTTGTTCAATGGAAGAGTCGATTATTGATGGGGCAAAATAATCCGGATCAAATGTATCATTATGGGAAATATTTAATGTTGACTGAACAGATTGATCATGGGATTGGGGAGAAGAATGATCATTCATCGTAGCAGGCATTGCAATAGAGTATAGTTAAAGATAAGGAGTAAACTCACGGGGGAAATAGTTTAAAAGAATGTACCAATACAAAACCAAACTCCAAATAACCACACCAGCGAGTAGCTCCGGCCGAAACAAATACGTTGCGAAGGACAGTAACCTGCTTAAAACTTTTCAAAGAAAAGACCATTGCTATTTCAAAAATCGTGAGCAGATCTGGAACGTGTTCTTCAAATATCTCAAACACTAAGCGAAAAGGCATTACTAATCAGATTGGTCAGCGGGCTGAGTAAGGGGTTCGGGATGCCGCAGTTGGGTCATGTGATGTATCTATGCGTGGCACAATTTTTAACGCGAATTTGGGAGCAAAGTTCTGAAAGTTTAAACGTACCAACTTGCTTAAGTGTCAAGCATTATGATTTCGGGAATATTTATCTTTAGTCTCAAGGGTGATACTCTAGTATTTCGGGCATTTCGACAGGATTGTCGCGCTCGTCTTGCAGATATCTTTCGAATTCAAGTTATATCCAACTCTCAAGTAAAATCGCCGATTCTGACATTGGGATCGACGACGTTTAATCATATACTTCACGAAAATTTATACATTGTAGCAGTTACCAAAAGCAATGCGAATTCACCACTAATTTTTGAATTTCTTTATAGGCTGGTTTCACTGGGAAAGGGCTATTTTGGAGGGAGGTTTGACGAAGAATCAGTTAAGAATAACTTTGTGCTGATATACGAACTGTTGGATGAAGTAATCGATTTTGGTTACGTACAAAATACGGATATCGATACACTTAAAATGTGTATAACCAGTGGAGAAGAACAGCCTACTAAATCTCTGAAGCATTCTGAAATGTCGGCAAAAATCACTTCTCAAGCAACTAGTGACATACCATGGCGTCGAACTGGAATTAAATACCGCAAAAATGAAGTGTTTGTGGACGTTATTGAAGATGTTAATGTATTGGTATCAGCTACAGGAGATGTTTTGCGTTCAGACGTATCGGGTAAAATTGTCATGCGAGCTTATTTGTCAGGTAATCCGGAGTGCAAGTTCGGATTAAATGACCGCGTAACCGTTGATGATAATGGCAATTTACCTACATTTTCTGCCATGAATTCCCCTAAAATGCCCATTGGTGGCAATGTTAATTTGGAGGATTGTCAATTTCACCACTGCGTTCAATTGGGAAAATTTGATGCTGAACGTGTAATATCATTTGTTCCACCGGATGGTGAATTCGAATTAATGCGATATCGTGCCACAGAGAACGTTAATCTTCCTTTCAAAGTGTGTGCAATTGTGAATAATGTCAACAAGACTAAGGTAGAGTATAATATTATGGTTCAGTCTACCTTCTCTGAGAAGTTGTCTGCTACAAATGTTGTGTTGCGAATTCCTACTCCGTTAAATACAGCCCGAACTACCGAACGTACTACGCACGGCAAAGCAAAATATGAACCTGAGCATAATAATATAGTGTGGAAAGTTCCTCGATTTCCCGGTCAAACTGAATTTTCCTTAACTGCCGAAGCTGAATTGACTAGTATGACCCACCAAAAAGCCTGGAGTCGCCCTCCCGTATCCCTATATTTTTCTTTACTTATGTACACAAGTTCAGGATTACTTGTGCGATATCTTAAAGTGTTTGAAAAGTCAAATTATACAAGCGTTAAATGGGTAAGATATATGACACAGGCTGGAACGTATGAAGTTCGGTAAGTTCGCCATTTGTATTTGATAAAGTTTGAAAATATTTAGATCAGTGTACATACCGCAGTTGGCCTATGTGCCAGTATTGATATGGATCTTCATTGGCGAAGATATCAATAGCACAGCAATAATTACCGATCTTTTTAAAATTTTCTTCCCTTCGTCCGCACCCAATTCACCTTCGCTAACAAAACCAAATTTTTTCCAGATTTTAAATGCGCGCTGCTCCAAAGGGCGTTACCTAAGCAGCCCCGATGGGAGTCATATGACATACCGAATTGTGCCGACGTCGCGTTAATTTTGGCGGGTTCTTGATAACTTGGAGATGGAAGAATTTAAGCTTAAGGCGTATACCTTGTGGAAACGTTAATGGTATTAACAAGAGAATTGCAGATTTACCACATCTCGAACAAAATTTCTCAAAGAGGAATTGTGAATTGAGTGAGTTGCCGCTCTTGGATGAGACGTATGCCGACGCTTTTGGATCCGTTACTCTGCTTGCGCGATGCTATCGCAGCACAGAAACCACCTATTTTGGTTAAACTTACCACAGAACCAGATTCGTGTAAGGATGAGTCAATTACAACGGATGTATCGATTGGAAAGGCTACACACTTAAGATTTATTCATACAGCGGAACCGTTTAACGTGTCACTTGACGTTAAAACGCGCTTTATTTCGTCAGTTGGGCCTGTTGATCTACGAAGTGTTTACTTTGCTTGGTTGAAAAAAGATGCCGCTATTCCCGAGTATATAGCTTTAAGTCAAAAGGCCAATGAAGAATGCTCTGAGACAGGAGCATCGGGTGCAGAAATTTTGAAGCTTGTATTTGTCGAACGACTCGATTTAAACTCCTGGTTAGCTAAAACGTCCGAAGAAAGTGAGCACATTAAACCCTTGTTAGACGAGCCCACATCTACGGACCATCCCGACAGTAATAAAAGTGGTATAAATGCCTATGCCGCTTCCATCGCGCATCATATTAGCTCCCGTGGGGCGAGAGATCGAGCAAAACAGGTAGATCCACTGTTACCAATCATTCTTAAGGAAGAGCGCAGCATGGGTAATCGCAATACTGTTTTGCGCGGTGTCAAAGTTGTGGTGAGTAAATATTTTAATCATTATTAAACTAGGCATCACGTTTGTTTTATACATTACATTAACAATTCTGGCAGGATTTTTCGCACATACAGAAACACGCAGACTTGTTCCTTTCACGAGCTCGATCGCGATCCAATCAGTACGTCCACCGCCCTCATCAAAATTTGGGTGCATCGGGTACCTTTAAAAAGCATTCACAATCATCCCGTCGGCCAGATCCTATTATTTTGTTGCCCCCCTCGGCCTCATCTTTGTTGCGAATGTCAAACATTAAACAATTTCTAGAGTCAGGCGTTTACGTTCCACCGGATAGTGCTGAAGCTGGAACCACATCGTCTGCGAATATCCTACACATTATGAGAGCATTTTCCTCCATTGATTCATCACGACCTCTTAGGTTCATACTTGCAGATAATACGGACCAGTTCAAACCAGATTACTGGAATCGGGTAATTGCAGTATTCACTACCGGCCAACCGTGGCAATTTCGTAGCTACAAATGGAGCCAACCTTCCGAACTGTTCTCGCATTGCTTAGGCTTATACGTTGGATGGGTTGGTGAAAAGTTACCTAACACCATATGTAGTTGGGGGCGTGATGTAAAAGCATTTGCAATCGATAAGTGGATCCCAGCACACAGTGAAAAGGGCCGTTGGCGTGATCGAGAAGTAGTTGAGCGTATATGGACAGTGATTGAGGATAGCCTACGGGCTCGAGGATGGAGCAAATAGAGAGTATACCGTACATGCGTGCGCTCGCAGGTATAATCGGATATCACATTATTGTGTTCTACGCATTGAATAAGCGACTGTATAATTTTTCGTGGAGACCGATCCAGAGATCAATGGCGGGGACGCTTTGTCCAGCCAAGCGAACATCAACGTGCCAAAATTGTAAGACGTACTGCCGAATGCAGTGGCGTAACGGAGGAGATGCCAGAAGATTCTGAGCTTGAAATGGATCAAGGACGCTACAACGAATTCCTGCGCTAACGAGCGATCGCGCATGATTCATCATAAATAGATACGCAGATCGATATCGCGAGATTGCCATTGCGCGCGTAACCGCACCGAACAATGGGGCGTAATGAGCGAAGACGGGACGCGGTTTATTGTTGGGTTGGGCAAAGAATTCGTGAATCAACGATTGTTTATCGGAATCGATGGAACTATTGTAATAGACTTTAACACAACGAGCAAATTCGTTTAGTACGTCCGTAGATGGGTTACTTGTCGATTCTAATGAGTAAGAATCACGGAAGCTTCGCTCCCAAAGTCCAATGAGGGCGCGACCTTGTCCGATACTGGCGCGCCGTGCGACTTGACACAGTGTTGAGGCGTCGTAATCATTATCCAAGCTAAAAAGCAAATGGGGAGAACGGTGAGCAACAATGCAGTATGCAAGCGATGTGTTTGCCAAACTATGGAGCGACAAGCCCAAGAACCTTATGAAAATTTGCAAATTGGATGGGCCGGGCGATCCCAGCCAACGTCGTCGTACGTGAAAGATGTACGACTCTAGGCCATTGCTATATGCGAATGAGCCCAGCGGCAATGCCGAATCCGCAAGCACTAGTAAACTGTTTAGTTCGATATCGTTATCGGGCGCCCAATCTTCGGTGGACGCATTTGCGTCGAGAGAGTCATTTGTCTTATCAATCATCACTACAACGGCTATCGCAGTTGCTGAAACAATGATTCCCTCCCGCTGTGGCAACTTGAATTATTCCTGTCTAGATTTGGCCGATCGCCGCGCCAGAACGCGCTTTGTTGCCGCTGCCTCACGATCTGGTGGAATGTGCTTTCTAGGTGACGTTCGTACGGGCGACTCTCTATTCCCTCGGCGGGAGCGTCGTGTTGGTGTCGTCGGTGTACCTATATCCAACAGCTCATCTTCATCGTTGGGCTTTCCAATTTCATCTTTGGAATGCTGGTTTTTTAACGTGGGATTGTGGTTCTGTAGGTCCGCTTGCAGTTTCGCGACCAAGTCTAATAATTCCTTTTCGCGTGCTTTATTACGCTCTCGCTCTGCTTTAAGCTGCCCTGACAACTTGACTGACTTTTCGTCTCTCTTACGGATGAAATCCTTTGTTTGCTGTAGTTTGGATAATAGCAACCGTATCTCTTGGTCGCTTCGTGTAGAATACATTTCGTATTGAGCTTTCCAAAATTTACCAGATTCAGATTCAGGTGATGTTAAATCCATAGTAATATTCAAATCATCTTGAGACACCGTACGACCCGTTCCATTAGGTTGTCTTAGTACATCATCCCAATCTTCGTTTGGACCTGAGCCAGGCCCCAAGTTTGAACGGGTACGGCGTAAATTGTACGTTTTTGTTGCCGAAGCTGATCCGGGGAACTTTCCCGGTACCTTCATGAGGGGTGTTGCCGGACACATTTCGGTCGTTTTTCCTTCGTTATCCTTAACTAATTCTCCAAACGAAACGGATTTTTTCCGTGCATTCACAGTTCTCGGAGTCATGAGAATTCCCGGTTTATTACTACCATCCTTTCTACCGTTTAATGATGATGTGTTTGACTTATTCCTAATTGGTGTTGTTAGAAAGTTTGAGGAGGGTACAGCAGGCACACGACTTGGCTCTTCGGTATATTGCTCATCCCAAGACTTTCCTGAACCGAATATTGCTTGTTTAAATGCCCGAACCGCAAAAACCGGTGCTGGTGTGTCAGGTTGTTCAGCATCATCGCATACACCATCTTTCATGTCGTGTGTAGCTAGAGTTAATATAAGTTATTTAGTAAATGTAACTATACATTAACAGTTGAAGGAATTTTTTACCAGTGCAATTGGCCGAAGCCCGGAACCCGGTTATCCATGATAACATTTTAGATGGATAATCATACAAACGGAATCGTAAGTTGTGACGAAAACAGAATGCTATACACGTGTTGCTGTTCAACGTATAGCAATGCTCAGCAAACCTGCCATATTAACGTATTAACCACTACCTCACATCGTGTTGTAAAGCGTTCTTGCACACATTGATTATCTAGATTATTTACCTGCTAATACGCGAATGAACGCAAATACTATTTTCTCTTCACGATGCGCCAATTAACCAATGCAAACTCAAAATGATTATTTTTCCATAAACTTCAATGCCACAGGCAAGGTTCTCTTGAATTTAAAAATCAGTATACAGACGTTTACGTACACCTGCGCATACACACATACACGCACACATGCATCCACGAATCCCTCAAAAACCGGATCAAACTTCGAAGTCCAACGACAAACTACCCAGTGATGCACAACTTTATATCTTCCATTTCTCTTCCTTCGTGTCCCGGAACCTTCAAGCTTCCGTTCCGTGTTTACGCTTACCTAATCACGTGCATTCCAGTGTTTATTTTTAGCGTTCCTTCGGCCGGGGCATGTTTAATCCGGTATCCACTTTAATAACCCGGCACGGACACATTTTAAGCCGCTGCTGACTCATTGGCGCCGTCTAAGCATTCGGAAATACAATAATCCTGTGTTGCTGGAGTTTCTTTTGGGTTAATTTGGTTTTGGGCGAAACTTTAGTGGTTTTGGTAAAATTGAACTTAGTGGTGTATGATAAGTATGTTATTGATTACACTACTATTTTCTTTATCTCTACTTTCCCTTAAACTTCACATTTTTCATCTACACGCCCCCCTGGCCCAGGTCAGATATCATTTGTATCACGTAATTCTTCCAGACATCACGTGCGGCTTTCAAGGTTTGGGTTTAGTGACGAGCGTTTTGTTGACGGTGCTAGAATTGGACATAAGTTTATTCATGTATATGCCCGTACTTTAACAGTACTAAAATACTTTTAAGGATAATCTATTCCAAGTATATTTATGTGAGTGCTATATTTATCGGTAAAATGGATAAACTTCACGTTCAATCTCAAGTATCTTGTAAGATTATTTAGTTTTATAGTCTGCCTTGTGTGCTCATGTAACAAATCTTCCCTTGAATTAACTTAGTCTTCCATTCTAAGACCATATTCACTTTGTATATCGTATAATCTAACACCTCTTTGCTCCGCAAGCATGGAAAAAAGAGCTAGTCCAACGTCCCGAACCTCATTATACATATGCAAGCGTCGAATGTGTGCTTCGTTCATCTTGCGTGCGACCGTCCGTACTGCATCTGCAATTATGGTCTTATTCGACTTTACATCACATAATTTCACATTATCCTCGCCTGTTTCCACCATATTTTCTAATTTTCCCTCTCCTCCTTCTTCCAAGTCCTCGTCCTCTTCACTATCTTTGACGAAAGTATTTTCATCAGCTGATAATACTTTACCATTTGGCATATTCCTGATCAAACCCTGAATGTTTTCCGGTAACTTTTCACGAAATGCTTCATATCCTAACAATTCTTCAACTAAATCATCCAACTGTTGTTCTAATCGAGGATTCTCCCTTTCGTAACTAGCTATTCGAGATTCCAAGTACTTGACACGACGTTGATCTACAGCCGAATGTAATTGTTCCTTAACAGGCGCCTTGCCATTGTTTTCCTTCAACTCACACCTCAAACTTAAATCCACCGTTTCACTCGACATTATTTTATTACCAGTACATCCGTTGACTTCAAATATTAAGTGCAAGTTTGATCAATCCCTATCCAACCGCATCAGTTTGGCTTTTGTTCCTGCCCTCGTCGTACGAAATCCACGATTGCTATAACCGCTTAGTCAGCTGTTTAGTCGGAAAAGAGATTTGGCGAACGTTTACGGTGAAACATCGTGGAAACTTTATGGTGATGAATTTACCTTGCAAAAAAGCAGAAGGGTTTTCACTGATTAACCAGTGGCCTGCATTAATGTTAACAAGTTGAAAATTTGGAAAAAATCGTTCTATAGCAGTGCGGGATGAAAGTGGAACATAATTCGACCGAGTGCCGCGCAATACGAGTGTTGGTTTGTTAAATACGTGCGCAACGGCTTTGCCATCATTGTTGTGATTATGCCAATCAAATGGAAAATCTCCCACATTGCTCAAGTTTTGTGATAAATAATTTAATGGAATTCGAAATTTCATTACGTTCGTCTCCTTCACCATGATCAAATTCGCCAGCAGAAATTGTCGTACCGCCAGTTCCTACGTTCGCGCGTGCACACGTGTCGTTGCGTTTAAATTTAACGCACCGATCAGTCAGCTTTTTTCAATAGAATTGCATTCTATACATTTGTTTCTTTGTACATCCGCGAACCAACTTTTGAATTAACGTACCGGGCAATACTGGGCCAGTATAGCGTCTGCCTCGGCATAACTCTTTACGTTACCCGCCTCAATCGCTTGCATGCCGCGTATATAGGTGGCAAACTCGGAAGCTAGTTTTGTCGAAATTGGCGCATTGTCAACTAATATTACTGAGACTAGAGAAGTTGGTTGCTCTAATGCTACAACCATGGCGACTTTCGCCCCCATGGAATGTCCAATTAAACAGGCATCTGTCAAATTCTTTTCACGGAGAAATGTGGTTACATCCTCTGCCATAACGTGGTAATTATGTGCTGCATTATGTGGAGATGAGCCGTGATTTCTTAAGTCCTGTTTAACTAACGCACCAGATGTCGAAATTGTGAGTGTCATTACTTCTACCTTTAATTCATCTATTATTTGTCACGCACCACTGCATATATTGGCAAACTCAACTCCTTAGATAAGTATCTAATGTTCATTAGCCCGTTGTATATGCTAATAAATACACTCGTGCCCAGACACTCTAACTAACCGTGACACGCTCGCAAAGTTTTTCTTGGAACCGAATAACCCATGCAAAAATACCAAACCTTTCTCAGAATAGCTTGTATCCACTACTTTATTCGTAGATACCGGTGGATAGTAGTCGTAAGCCAACTTGCAAACTGTCCGCGCTCGTTGTCTTAGCTTCACCACCAACGGAAACAATCTACAAAACATTATACAAAACAATTAGACAATGTGTCGGCAAATTATATCCAAAGATTCTTGACTATCATTTAACACTCTCTATGAACATTTCATGCATAAACCTCCATTCACCATTTATTGTGAGGGGCATATGAGCGAGTTTTCCCGTAGCTACAAATTTGCGGCAGGCTTAATGACTCGATCACGTGATGTTATGTCCAGGGTCCAGGCATACCGATCCGTACGTTTAATAGCGTATCGATCAAACAGATTTTTTGTCGCAGAATGTTCTTTTTCCAAATTTTCAAGAATATTCTTAGCTCTACGTAATTCTTGCATGGCAATTTGATGTAAATGAACTTCATCGGGCCCATCGACAATTCTCATTGTACGAGCATTTGTCCACATATTGGCGAGGGGAAAATCTTGACTAACACCGGCGGCGCCGTAGAGTTGAATGGCACGATCCAGAGCTTTTAGCAGCACCTGAGGAGTATAAATTTTGGCATACGCTATTTGAATGTGACTTGAACGAAAAGAGCTGTTCATATCTAGGGCATGAGCTGCATCTAATACAAGAAGACGCGCAGCCGAGATTTCAAGTCTCGTACGAGCTACTCGTTTTCTCCAAATTTCATGTTCGTGCAATGGTTTTCCAAAGGGTTTTTTGCGAGGATCATACATTCTAGATATCATGAGATCGAGTACACGCTCTGACTGTAAGGATGGGCCGAGTAAAATTAAGGTTAGCAATGAACTGCTGGAATGCATGGTTGAGGGATTCTAATACTTACGGCACCAATGCAGCGCATTACATGATGTATGCGACCGGGGCCGAGACGGCCTTGTACTACTTCAAAGCCACTGCCTGGACCTAAGATCATGTTTTCAAAAGGTACTCGTACGTTGGATAAGGTTACTTGACCGTGACCGTGTGGAGCATCATCATTACCAAAAACACTTAGCATACGATGTATTTGAATACCTGGGGTAGAAATTGGCACTATAACGACAGATTGCCTACGATGGCGATCAGGATGCATTGGATCAGTTTGGCCCATGACGAAGAGCACGGTACACCGGGGATCCCCTATTCCAGAACTCCACCATTTCTTGCCGTTTAAGACCCATTCTTCGCCGTCTCGTTCTATACGTAAGCGTATATTTGAAGCATCACTTGCTGCTACGTCTGGTTCTGTCATAAGAAAGGCCGAACGAATTTCACCATTGAGTAAAGGTTGTAACCAGCGCTTCTTTTGAGCATCGCTTCCGAATTTTGCAAGAAGCTCCATATTTCCAGAATCGGGGGGGGAACAATTGGTAGCCTGTTTGATGTCATTAGTTAGGAGCTTGTGAGAGCAAATTGTGCACTTAAGTGGTAGATATATATGATATGAAAATGGGATGGTGTGAGCAGCAGATAACTTGCCTCACTTGCAACGCGACTTTTGCCCAGTATTTCTGCCATTAAACCGTATTCGAGGTTGGTGAACCCAGCGCCTTGAGAATTTAGTTTTTTAGGTAAAAAAAGGTTCCAAAGTCCGGCATTTTGGGCCTTAATTTTTAGTTCACTGAGTATACTCGGTTCACTTGTGAACCGGCTGTTCATTGTAGTGCCGAGTTGTTGTAAATATAATATATCGGCAGGTAGACATTCTTGCTCGACGAAAATTGCAAGTTTTTCAAGGGTCGATACAGCTTTATCGCTAATGTATGGTCTCACAATGGGAGGGATTCGTGGCAACACAGAGGGACTAGGTTGTGAAGTTGGAGTACTCATTTTGGCAAGACGCGAGCATCCGCAAAAGTATACAAAAATTAAGAGTTAAAAGTAAGGGATAATGATGATGATCTTGTTACGGATGTATAAAAACTGCTATCTTTAGGAGATTAATCAGAAGAAAAATCCGTACTCAAGAATTATTTGATGAACGAATAAGAATATTAAAATCAAATTTAGCCAATTATTTAATTCGTAATGGATAGATTCGACTTACTACAGACTAATTAAGTATACCAATAAAATCACACCGAAACTTGCACTATTTAGCGTTTCGTTCACCCAAACTGTCGAATCTCCACTTCAAAACCCTAACCCTAAAAGTGTATAATGACATCATAGGCCTTTGCACGAGAATGAGGGTCAGGTGACGTAGATCTACGTCATAGGTAGTGGAAGCATTCAAATTGGAGAGAAAAGCTTACAAAGCAGTAAGAGTGAGATGAATTAAATTTGACGAGTTTAGAGAGGGTGATGTATTGAAAAAAATTTGGAAAGATATGCTTTGCAAGGGAAATGTTTAGGGGCAATACATGATATTTACTATAGTATAGAAAGTTCAATAGCACGTTTATTTTGGGATAAGTTTACGCGCATATTAAGGGATATTATTTTTGGGTTATAGGAATAATAGAGAAAAATTAGAAGTAGGAATTTCAAAGTTTTTCTTCAAGCTTAATCTGAAGGGAAATTTATCTATTTGATAATGTAAGAATTAAGGAAGAAGGGATATATTTGAAATGGGATTACTGACATGGATATATTTGGTGTAGGCCAAGGATTACAATATCGATCGACGGAGAAGCGGGAGAGTTTGAACAAGATTTGTTAACATTGGATGTTCCGGGAGAATTTACGGTAGGAGAATTAAAAGGGTTAATTGAAACGGAAGCAAAGGTAGCAACTTTACGACAACGCTTGGTTTACAATGGAGAAGGGTTAACGAATGGTCGGCAAACTATCAAAGAATTGGGAATTATAGACGGAGATTTAATTATGGTTCACGTTGCTAAAACGCCAACTTATCAGGGAAATCGTGGACTAAATGAACAAGAACCAAGTTCAAGTACTATTGGAGAATCAAGCGGACAGGGTGGCATGAACATGACAGACGAAGAAATTGAGGGATTACGTCAGTCGCTGCTGGGAAATCCAAGTTTACTAGAATTAATGCGAC
This sequence comes from Herpomyces periplanetae, assembly GCA_009733715.1. Lineage (NCBI taxonomy): Eukaryota > Fungi > Ascomycota > Laboulbeniomycetes > Herpomycetales > Herpomycetaceae > Herpomyces > Herpomyces periplanetae. The sequence goes on along the minus strand of WMKJ01000030.1, from coordinate 21,709 downwards.
AAAGTGTACCAAACGTTGACGGCATAGTAAAGGATGCAGTAACGTTTAGACGAGTATGGCGGGAACAAATGATGGCACAACAAGCTCGTGAAGAAGGACGTAATCGGCAAATTGAACAGTTAAATGCAGATCCATTTAACGTCGAAGCACAAAAAAAAATTGAAGAAATGATTCGAGAGGAGAGAGTGTTTGAAAATTTACAACATGCGTACGATAACAATCCCGAAGGTAAGAAGATATTATGGCAAATTAAATGATGGTTAAAATGATTTATCAACTAACAATATAATATTGAGAATATCGTATACACTTAATGGTATAAATAGTCTTTGCACACGTTACAATGCTGTACATTGAAACATCGGTTAATGGACATTCGGTTAAAGCATTTGTTGATTCGGGAGCACAAACAACAATTATGTCAGATGCATGTGCAGAAGCATGTGGTATAATGCGATTGATTGATCGTAGATTTAGCGGAATAGCAAAAGGTGTTGGAACGGCAAAGATTTTAGGAAGGGTTCATAGTGCCGAGATTAAAATCGGTGATGTTATGTTACCGTGTGCATTTACGGTAATGGAAAACCGGGACGTAGATCTTTTATTTGGCTTGGATATGTTAAAGCGATATCAAGCATGCATAGACTTGAAACACAATATACTTCGGTTGGAGAATACTGAGGTTCCCTTTCTCCCGGAGAAAGACATTCCCAAAACTATTCCGGGCTTGGATCCTCAAACTATCGACGCAAATCATCCCGAGCACGGGAAAAACCTTAATCCCCTCCAGCCTTACTCATCTACACCTCATCCTCAACACCAAACCCCCCCAACCCACACCAGCCACAGTTCCTCATCCCCTGCTGTGGCACACGTTGACAGACAGGTGGATGAAACAAGTATCAAACAAATTGTCCAGATGGGATTTTCACGTGACATTGCGATTAATGTTCTAGAAGCTTGTGACGGAAATGTTGAGATGGCGTTGGGAATATTGATGGCACCGTGACGTAATTATAAGCAGAAGGGGAAATAATTTACGCGAAAATATAAGAGAAAAAATACTCAGGTGTATGTAAGCATATATTTACGTAATCTGGTCAGCATGTTTAACAAAACGCGGCCGGTCGGAGGGCCGAAAGATTTTTCTTAGTGGAACGGAAGAAGGTGTGACCCGGAGGAGGCGGAATTACAATTTTCCCTCGGATTTTTGAACTTTTTCGACAACATCGACGAGTTGAGGGTAGAGAGGATCGTGAGAATCGATTTCGCAGACTCTAGCAATAATTTCTCGAGGTTGCAAAACCTTCATCATTTCGGTCAATTTAACGGACTCTTCGTCGTCTTTAACATTTTGAAATTCAAAAGCCAGCTCAATAGCCTGAAGTAAATGTTTAGGGTATACACCCATATTCATTAATTGACGCGCCGGACCAACCAAACGTTCATTTTTGCTAAGTTTCCGTAATGGTGCTCTGCCAACTCGAACCACTTCATCCTTAAGCATTGGATTTGTTATACGAGCTAAAATTTTAGTTACATACTCCTTTTGAGCCTCAGCATCAATATTATGCTTGCGTATAATAAGCGTTGATGTTTCATCTAGGCATCCTGTTACGCATTCGCGTGCCTGGGGAATCTTCATGGCTTCTTCAATGTAAGTTTTGCCTAATCTATATCCGTAATAAGCCGCTGCCGCATGTGATGTGTTAACCGTATACAATTTACGTTCAATATACGGTGTTAGATCGTTAACAAAATGTACACCTTTAATAGGTGGAGGATTCCCCCGAAACGGCGGTTCTTCAATACACCATTCATAAAATTTCTCTATCTTCAAGTCAAGTTCTCCAGTCAACTTTTCCCCATCCTGTTTGGGTACTATACGATCCACTGCACAGTTGGCAAATACCACTAAATCTGTCAAATGCTTTTCCACATCGGGTGACAGTCGTTTAACTATAAATCCCGCCAACGTATTAGTAGCATTAATTGCATTTTCACACGCTACAATCGCCAATGGTGGGAAATTTTGTGGGTTCGATGTTTCTTGACGTAATTTATATCGTGCTTCAATACCACGAGCAATTGTCGGGGCAATGAATTCAAGAATTCGAGGTCCCACCGCACACGTTACAATTTGAGCTGTAGCAATTTCTTGGATTACTTTATCCTCGTCAGTTTTACCGTTTAAGGCTCGGTATCCGCTCATGGTAACATTATTTTGGCCGGATTCATCAATTTCAAGGATTGTATACGTTGGCAAACGTTGTAAAGCTTCGACAACGTTAGCCTGAACGTCCACGAATACTACTTCGTAGCCCGAAGCGTGAACAACTCTGTATGCCATAGATGAATATACATGTGCGAACGCGCGCCCACGCTTACACGTACGCGCGCACAAGGCATCGTAGCGTTAACGTCTGCGTAAACGCGGCTCAAGTTAAGTTTGTTTTAATGGTCAACTTACGGTGCGATAAATCCTCGACCGATAGCACCACCACCAAAGTGAACCACCTTTTTTTCCGTCATATTATATATGTATGTATATATCGTTCTTTACTTCGGCGTGTTAACGTAGATCGGTCGTCTAAGGTTTCCGTTAAACTCAAATGTATAAGAGAATAAAAATTTTTCAAAATTCAACAATGAATCATTAATCAACTGATAAATTGCTGAGTGCGGGTGTGTGTACGGCCCATGAATTTTTCGCGAGGGACACTACCCAAGTTATAGGAATTTTGTCACGGAGCGTTGCTCTTCAGTTTACTCGCTTAAGTCTACTTGTGTAACTCATATATCCTGGGCAAAACTTACCCTAACATTCTCTTTGCACAGAGCAAGTTAATTAATTACTTCACTACTATCCCGTCCCGCGCCTATGCGTGTGCATCGTCTACTCTGCTGTGGCGGCCGTCCTAAATTGCCCGATCTGCTTATCGTAACGCTAGTGTATCACAATGAAGGCCTCCGGTAACTGGAATGTGATTTTACTACCTTGAAACGCACTCACACACATTCGCTGTGGCCCTGTGAAGTAGCGTGGGTAACCTTGTATGGTGCTCGGGTACAGCAATACTAAACCACAGCATTGATACTCGTAAACGCACTATTTACTGAACCGTGTGGGGGACAATCAAAATCTGGCAAGTTACCGAGAGCACCACCAATGGATATTGGAGCATATATTACGATATGATAATTGATTAACGAATGAACTTTCATTATCACCAAAAGTTGTTATTTACACTAAAAGTTTTGGGCCCAAGTGTAGACAGGGTCAGATTATCACCAACAATGCGAAACAAGCGTACAAACACAATTTAGAATTAAATAGTTAAGTCAGGTGTATGTACGAGGAGTTTAAGGAAGTAGAACACGATAAAATGACACCACCCACAATCCGTTTGTCACGATATGGGAGACCATATTTTGCACAGGACAGGCTGAGAAAGCAGATTAATGATCTACAACAGTGAGAAAAAACTGAATGGGTAAAGGCGTCCAAGCAGCAGAGAAAATAAAGCGCAAAGCTAGGTGTCCTTAAACGGTATAATGGGAATATGGGAAATTCCAGAATTAATCCTAGTTAAAATGTATGGGCGTGTCATGCAAGGAAGAAGGAAAGTTTAGACGTGGATAGCTTGCTGAATATGAGGATAGACAGAAATCATTTGAGCCCAAAGATCAGGATGGTCTCGCTGCATTACATGTGGATCCCAGGCCATAGCGACGAAGATAGTTTCAATGCCACTACAAATTGGCGTGGTGACGATGTGACAAATTTGAAGGCCGAATAAGAAAGAAAATCCAATGGCAGTACCGGTATACGAGCCGTTACGATTATACGAAGGTTTGGTTAAGTTGACAAACCTTGAGTGAATCAGACAGGAGTTAGTGCATCACGTCATGATAGTAGGTGAATGAACTTTGGAATTATAGTGCTCAACAAAACTTACAAAAAGGCGATCAAGGCGCAGGTGTAACCCACGAAAACGGATCCCATTGTAAAGACGGGGCCAATAAGACACTCATTAACGAGGGCATCTATTCCCCGGTTTTTGATCATTTTCCATGTATCGCGAGCTGCTTGTATGTAAGATTTGCCGTAGAGGGCAATATGCGAAAAGGCAAACCGATTAAATATCTGGATTAACCAATTAAGGCTATATTTATTCGACATGTTAGCAAACAGAGTCAAAGGATAGACGACTATTCTTCCAGGTCAAACACTTACGTATCGATCATGCAACCCAATAAGCAAAAGCATACACAACTAATGATATTGCCATCTTGTGCAGCGGTTTGTTGAGCAACAGCGCAAAGTTGCCGAAAAAAATTAACCACGGCTACGACCATACTGCCAAAGCAAATACTGCCAAAGCTGTATGTCATAGCACGGCGCAAGGCTCCACGAGTAATACCTTTTGGCATATTCTTCGAACAAAAGTACCATGATCCATAGATTCCTGCAATGACGGTGTGAATCATGCCTTTAATCCACTCGGAAATCCATGCCATTCCCAGGGATACAAGAACCAGTAAAACCACAAAGGATGCGGTGCTGCAATTCTTTAAACCTTTGGCACATTGTGGATTTGCGCTAGGCTCGAATCGAGTGTAAATGGCAGCAACTAAAACCGCATACCATGCGCCAACAACCGCGCCTAGAATACCACCCAACCAGCTAATAAAGTAAACGTGCCCATAACGCTTTGAAACATCCACGCTGGTTTGGAGCATTAATACACTGAAGGGAATTCGTTTAATCCATGACATAAAACAAATTACGGTAAACCCGGCAAACATTAAAAAGATTATTCCGCCTGCCCAATTTTTTTTCGAAAGCATATATAAAGCCGTTACAAAACCCAGGATAATGTTTAATATACCTGTAATCCAAATAAACTGCTTGGTGAAAAGCCGAGCCAACCATAAGTAAATATAACCTATATCATAGGTTAGTCAAATCTTCGGAATAGAATAAACTCAACGTAAACGTACTCAAAGCAACTGCTACAATTAAAACTATGGCAAATAACCCGATAACATGATGCTGAAAATCCGGTTTATGAAGTCTGGTTATATTTCCCGCATGAGCTGCACAACGTAGAATCATGTGTTAGCAACCAATTGATACATTTGGCTAGAAAAGAATGAGAGTGACGATCCACGGCTTACCGTATGAATTAATTGTGTAGGCCGACATTCCGATTAAAGTTAAAACGACAAGGATAAACTAGAATTGCAAGAGCAAACACCAGGTTAACAATGGCTTTGAACATTTTGATATACCGAGCGTACGCACGTATACATTAAGTAATACAAGGATAGTATGAACGAAGCACTTACGAATATCCCGGCCCAGACGTCGTTATACTTGGGACGTTCGATCTTAAAAGTTTGATCAAACGTTTTTTTATCACCCATGTTATCAGGTGGTATATAACCGTAGTTACCATTCGGTGGTGCACCATGACTCCAATCAGATTGAGGAGGTAGTTGCTGTCCATACTTTGGAGGTTCCATTTGATACTGTTGAGGTGGATAACCACCACCGGGACCAGGAGGTGCAGAGTTAAAGTAAGTTGCCGCAGTTCCCGACATAGTGAATTAATGTACAAATGTTAAAATTTTAAAATGATCGGTGTATAAGTGAGGTATATGCAAAAATTAATATAAACGCGTGCGCGTGTATACGCACGCTTCCTCAGCAGCGTTGATCCTTAAACAAGGGATGTCGGTGTATTCAGAACGGGGGAAAAGGAATAATTTCTTTATATGTAGCATTAAGATGAAAGGTCCAGAGAGATATCGTACGCCAAAGTAGCCGTACGTACGAATCACTGAATGGTAAGCAGTGTAAGGAGAGAAAATTTATTCACCTAATATTCTCACTTTCACGACAAAGTCAAGAAATTAGTGTAAACACGCGTTTAACGTTAAGCAAACAAATAAACACTTTGAATTAGCTGGAAATTTTGTATAGTAAAATTTAACGAACTCGCGCGTGCGCGAGATCGCCCGTAGAATAAACGAACGAAATGATTATCTCGGGGAAAACGATACAGTAGAATTATCAAAGTACATATAAATGAGAAGTCATCCACATCAAGAGTGTATAAATATACGTACTATCAGCGAAAAACCCACGGTAATTTGTGTAACGAAAGAAAATATGATTGTGCAGGAAAGATGGAGTAAATTTGAAAGTTAAAGTGTGAAAAAGTCCAAAATCTTGTTGGCGATGCTATAAAAGTTGCTACATAATTCCTGCCAAAACGCTCTCCGGAACATAAATCATCCGAACGAGGACTACTTTGCCACACGGCCCTTGCCACAGCAGCATGGCGCAGCAACCGTCCACTCTGACTCAGCGTCGTCGGGGCGGTGCAGGACGGTAGTGAAGCGAAGTGGGACGACGAGGCGTAAAAATCAGTTTGGGGAGAAGGGTAAGAATTAGTTATAATTTATTCTGGTAGAGTTTACTTGAAGATTTTTTTTTAAGTCGGTCATGTTAAAGTTAAGTATATTGATGCTTTCATACATTTAATCATTCTATTACTTTTTTTTCTTGATCCAAAGTTCCTTTGTTCATATATAGAATCCATTTTTGATTCTTGCTCCCCGGCTTCCTTCGTACTTAATAATCTTCAATTTTTTCCTCTTAAGTACTAATCCCAAAACATCCCCTATTGCTACTAGTTTTACTTTAATTAATGCGCTGTTAAACTTTATGCTCTATCGCTTATCTCTTCATACTCTTCTTTACCTTGTCACATTCCCCCCAAACTTCCCCTCTACTTTGCGTTGCCGTGCCTTACAAGCCCACCAACACTAAATGCTCCTTGATGTCACGCTTACTAATGCGGAGGCGGTGCTAGGGTATGATTACGTCATAGATATTGCCACAGTTTGCTTGGTGAAGGCCAGCAAAGAATAGTGCTGGCGTCTTTGATTCACGGTTTCTTTCCTGAGCAACGACTAGTTGCTAGTACGGAAAATAATTTTACTTATTTAATCCGTGAGTGTAATTTATCGTCTATTACACTAGTTGGATGCGAGTAATCCTGCTTAAACTCTGTCGTGATCCATTACTCGTGATGTTAACCCTTATTTTCCCTTTAACCCCAATTCAAACACCACTTCAGGGCATTCCTTATTGCTTCACCCAATTTATCTACTATTGGTCAAACTAATCTAAAAGTAGTATCGATTTGCTTCTCATCATTATCACGCTAAGCTTAGAATCTTCGGTTATCCTAAGCACATTATTTTACTTAACACTTACTGTTACAAGTTTTGTAGCGGTCATACCCGTATATCTTACGGGCTTCAACAGTCTTCTCTGGATAGCCAGTAATCTCGCGTCTGATTCAATACTTTTTTCCAATTCGCTAAACGTCAGGCTAACCTTGTTCTACACGTTCACCTAAGCATTCGTGAAATCTGTGCGTGGATTGTATAAACTACGTATGAATGGTTTTTCGGACTCTAGACTTAACCTCTGCGTTTCGTCCAGTGTTAAGCGAAGATGAAAGTATACTTTTCGTCCAAAACGCCGTAAGCTTATTCTGCGGAAAGGAAAAAATTGCTCTATACGAAAATGGCTGTTTATACTTAACAAGCTATCGCATTTGCTACGTTGATGAGAAGCTGCCACGACTTAATTCAGTAGCAATTCAATTACACGATATTGACAATGTAGCCCCTGACGCCAGTGGACTATTGAAATCGTCTTCTAAAGTGGTCATTAACTTTAAACAAATTCCGCACCCGTCTGCCCCTTACTATTCTGAGAGGGACGTTCCACATACCCAATCTGTGAACGACAACAATGGCATTAGGAAACGATCTGAAATCCCCATTACTGTGACATGGATCTGCTCAATTTGTTCATACTCGAATACAGTTCCATCTAACCTAGATCCAAGCCTAATTACTTCCAGCACGATCATGCCACCCTGTGAAACGTGCGGAATAAGTCCACCGGCCATCCATGTCGTAAAGGCATATATTTCAGCCATGAACGAAAGAGCATCAACCAAACAAGATCCGTCAAGCGACCAGACAAAATCAAGTCACGCCAAGTCATCACAAGGAAACAGTTCTATATCCAGTTCGACATGTCCCCGGTGTACCTTTGATAATCATCCGTCTTTGCTGGCATGCGAAATTTGCGGGTCACCATTGGAATTTCCCGGGCGTGGTATGCCCAAACGGCATGATTACCCAATGGATAAGAGACAGAATTTGGTCGGAAAAAAGGAATCTTATATTAGAATATGGTTCGAAGCCGGAGGCGAAAAATTATTTATGGAAAGATTAAAAGAAGCGATGCGCGAATCCAAATGGTTAGATACATTAACGATGAGTTCGTGGAAGGCTAATTCAATGCCATATGACGATAATACGTCAACGTTTGATAAAATCAACGTCGGAGTATCCGGTCTAGAGCTTCGCGGGGAACAGACCCAAAGTGATAATTCAAAGTTGATTAATGTAGCATTTCAAGATTTAGAGGCACTCAACGCTTCCGTGAACAAAATCATTGCTATGGCCAAAAGTCTCGCACCCCACGTCACTGTGGATAGTCATACCAATTTATCATTACCGCGTATAGAAGAAAATTCTGGACGACTTTTGCAATGGGACGTAGCACGAGAGACTATTAATCAAGTTTTGATCAGTCGAGACATGCTGGGCAATGATAATGAAGCACTTTATCACGAAGAATTGTCTAGGAACTTGGCCGAATTCTTGATGGATGACAGTAGAGGAATTCTTCGGCGAGAAGGAGGAATAATGAGTTTAGTGGACGTTTGGGGAATATTTAATCGCGCTCAAAGGGGGGTATCTCTTGTTCTCCCCCACGACTTACTCAAAGCTGCCCAACTATGGCAGAAGTTAAATTTGCCCGTCCGTTTGAGACGCTTGAAAAGTGGCCTAATAGTTCACGACCGTGAATTTTCAGAGGAAAATACGCTAAAATTAATATCAAACTGGCTAGCCCAACTTCACAATGAAGAGTCGGGGACGGGAGACATGGGTAAACTTTACGGACGCGGAATAAGCGTCCAAGAAACAGCCGAACAATTTTCTTGGAGTTTAAGTATAGCACAAGACACACTTGAAATGGCCGAGGACCGTGAAATACTCTGCCGTGACGAAAGTTATCAAGGATTGTTGTTTTGGGAGAATTGGTTCATTCGCACACCTGCTATAGGTAAATTAGCCCCGTCTTGAGCAATCATCGTTGAAACCATTCCTTGCCACTCATTTCGTGAAGTCTGCTCAGTGCACGAGCGAATGCAAAATATTCTTCATCACCCGTGAAAATGCTGCTTGATTTCAGAGTATCTTTCATATCGAGCATTAGGTCATCCATCAAGTTTCTCAAGTGCATCGGTATATCATGATGAAGAGTATCATGTTCGCCATCCAAGCTTTGTCTATTTTGTACAAACAATTCGTTTAGCGGAACTTGGCTAGTAAGCACTAATTTAACTCTGTTCTCGTATAAGGCATCGATTAGCGTGATGAACCTCCGCGCTAGGTCGCGTGTTTCGAAACTCATTGCAGGAACATCGGTTAGAATTATTGCTTTGAAAGTCTTTGCGATTTCCAAATAATCTGCCGCACTCATTGGTTCGCCGACTAACTCGTCAAAGGCAAAGCATGCCGCATCTCCGCTAACACGAGGAACGTTAATCTCTCTCCCCCATACTGTTAATGTCACGGTATGGGGGGGGTCTTCTGCAAAGTTACCCAATCGCTCGAACCATAGTTCTGCATGTTTCTGTGACCCTTGGTCCAACGGATAATAGTACGCTTCTATCTTTTCACGAGCAGCTTTTCGGTAGTCCGTGGGTGAATCAAGTGATATAATAGTCAAACGCGACTTTATTAATTCAATCGTCGGTAAAAACGATGCTCTTTGTATTCCATTTTTGTATAGTTCATCTGGGTGTCTATTCGATGTCGCTACGATAATCACACCATGATGCATAAGTGAACCGACAAGCCTTCGCAGTATCATTGCATCCGCGATATCAGTACACTGAAATTCATCTAAACAAAGTACGATACTTTCTGCCGCGAGTTTGTTGGAAAGCCAACTAATTCCGTCGACATTTTTACCAAACTTCATCTTACACGTGTGTAGTTCATGATGTACATTTTGCATAAAAGTATGAAAATGAACGCGAAGTTTACGCAAAATACACTCTGGTAACGTATCATAGAACAGGTCCATCAACATGGTTTTGCCACAGCCCACATTGCCGTACATGTAGACACCCTTGACAGGAGTAGATTTTAAATTTATTTGATCGTTTGTCCCGTAAGAATCGCAAGCGGATTTATTGCCCAGGTACTTGCGAATCCGTTGCGGTAACCAACTCATCGGGAGGGTATTTACCCTTGAACCAAGCAAACTGTTCGACTCACGGTGGTGTATTTTGGGTGTGTAATTTATCAATTCAACGTGAAGTTTTTGTAACTGTTCAACTACACTTTTTTGAAATTCGTCATACCTCAGCGAACCATTTTTCACCTTGTTCAAGTATAAAGGTAATGGACCACTTTGAGCATAATCTGCTTTCTTCAACGTTCCAGTCCACCGTTTAACCTGAAAAACTTGCATTAGCCATCTCGGTGTTAAAGATTTCTGTGAGTTGGTGCCAGAATAAATCCATCTACCACATCGTATTAGCCCAATCCCTGGGATACCAAATCCCCTTAAAGTAATTTTGGAAATCATTTCTCCATGGACCATTTTTCCGTGCAATAAAGTCAACATAAAGAAGGTTACCTCCGATAAACTAAAGTTTCAATTCCAAATTCATCGCCAAAATCGCACCTCATGCAGCCGTTCCGGAATGTTTTTGCTCCGCCTACCAATTACTAATCAGAATCACGAGTTTCGCCGCGCCCCGCTATTCGGGATTCTCCGTGCCGTGTGTTTGCAAGCGGGGGACGGAGAAATACATGTCCGCTCGCGATGGTGAGGAAGAAAATAAAAATCATCGATGAATTATCGTGAAGATTGATTTGGTTGCTGTATCGGATTGAATTAACAATTGTGTGTGCAGGGTACTTTAATTTATCGATCTTTGGTGAAGTTAAGGTACTCCTATCTCAAAGTCCTCACTAACGGCAGGACTTGCCCGATTTTCAACATTATCAAGCTTGTATAATGTCGTGTAATTCACTAATTTCCCTCCTAGTAAGGCATCACCAGATTTTGTTTGTGAAGAAATTTGGCTGGGTGCACACCAAAAATCATTACAATTAGATATTATACCTTGACTGTATATATTATCGCGCTTTTGGGAAACAGACTGTGAATCCGTTTCCCGAACGGCCGTTGCAAAAAACGCGTCTAACCCAAAAAGTTGAACAATTTTCCGCCAAACTCGAGAATGATTCATCCTATTATGTCTCGATCTCACACCCAAGTCCGCATTTATATTATCTGGAGTAGATCCAATTTCTTCTCCGTTATGTGGAACTGCCGTATAATCATACTCATAATTTTGAGCATGGCGAAATCCACGCATACTTTCATATGTCGTTATTGCACGGGCTACTTGAATTAATTGAACAACGACCAACATAGTAACCCAGAAAAATTGTAAAGTTGCCCAAAATCCAACCACCACAGAAAATCCATCAATCGAATACCTTGCGCAAAGAGTGTCGGAAAGTATATCACATCGGACACCCATCACGGGGGTTTGGGCCATAATATCTGTCGAATAATCCAAATGTTAGATTGTCTGACCTTTGGTTTTACCTTGTTCACTTACGCTCAATAAGTGCCCAATCGTAAAGAATAATTCCCAGCCAGAGGTTCATCACAAAAAGTAAAAACCATCGATGATTGTTCACTCCTATACAGTTATCAACCCAAGGACAGTGATGATCCTCACGGGCCACGCATCTTCGACATATCTTACAGTGTTTACTCCGTAGTGGTCGCTTGATCATGCAGTGAACACAGTAATGTCTCATGTCAAACTTGAACTCTTTTACAAGTTCATCAATCATTGTTTTCTGTTCATACCGAGTTAAATTGTTCCCAATAAACCCCGGATCACTGGCCATCGCTTTATAATAAAAGTACACACAGCCTGAATACACAAGTACAAATCCTAATGTAATTCCGGGACTTGAGTAAAACGCCACTAAAAAATTATCCCACTCATCATGATGTCAAGAGCAGTCAGTATGTAGTGCAATTTATATACGCATTTGCATAGATTGTTCAAAAACTCACTTGGCATAATGTAGAAGAAAAATCTTACGCCCACCCAAAATACACTTCCTCCAAATATTCCCGCCAGATAGGGCGTTTCATTTAGAGTTCTCACTCCCCCTTGAGCCCACTTTAAGGAATATTGTGCAATCCAATGTAGTATTGACACAAGACATACCGATGAGCTCAAGGCCAAAAATAGAGGAAACTTGGAAAATAGCCAAAATACAGTGTACAAGATAAGGCTGGGCCAGACGAAGAGAAATCTCCAGAAGAACTTTCGTTTATCATGAACAAAAGGTATGGGGAATTTAATCGGGTTACCGTGTGCATCATAGCCATTGTGATTAAGCGCACGACGCCATTGAGGAATCATATTTAGGTCTGCGGCCGTCATGGCAGGTGTTTTTCCGTCATTATTTGCGGCAAATCGGTCAGCACCAGCTTCAATTAACACGCTCACCGAAGCTTCAATTCGGCTTACAATGGCCCAATGGAGAGCAGTAAAGCCAAGGTGATCGCGGGCATACACATTAGCCCCCCATTTCAAGAGTAATGCTATGCACGATGTATGGCCTTTGTATGCAGCCCACATAAGTCCCGTATGTCCGTGTATATCTTGAGCATCAACGAGAACGTCATGATGAAGCAGTAGAATGAGTTGAAAAACATTTCCGTCTAAGGCAGCACAATGAAGTAAATTGAAACCTTGATCATCAGTAATTTTTATATCGGCACCACGAGTTAGGAGTAAATGAACAATGTAATAGGCACATCTTTTGGCTGCCCATAGTGCTGGAGTAGCTTCAGCGACTCCACCTCTTGCATTAATATCTGCGCCGTGATCCAGTAAAAAATTACAAAGTGTATAGTGGTTGTTTATGGCAGCCCACTAATTAGAAGTGTTAACAATTAGCCTAAGGTAGATCTTACGAGCAATCAAATAAAGAAAAATTCACGCAAATTTGTGCAAGGGGTTTAGAAAACAGTTTGGGGTAAGATAACAAGATAGGCAGATAAACTTGAAATCAACTTACATGCAATGGGGTAATCCCCTCTTGATCAGCGTATTTAGCATCCCATAGATTCGTATCAATTAAGCGTTGGAAAGCCGAGACATTCCCAAGTCGTGCAAGTTGCATTATATCAACATTATCAAGAGTGCAGGAATCTTGTTTGGATAAGTTGTGGACGGGTGATGTATTAATGACATCCAGCTCGATGACTTGCGAATCAGATGCTTCATTACACGGTGACCGCACCGGGGATAGAGATGCGGGACGAGACATATCCTTGGATAATTAGGATGATTTATACATCTAGATTGATGACCAAATTGCCATGTGAAATTGAAAAAAAGAGATAATTACCTGACAATCATAAGGACGAGTCACACGGGTAAAATGATTGTTAACTTAAAGAAAATTCGGTTCTTGGTAATTAGAGTAAGAGGCTAGAGTCAATGGATAACCTGTTGAAGAAACGAATGATATCTCGCGTCGAACGTGAGTCTTTCAAGAATTATCACAAGAGTTAACAATATAAAAATGGATATAGCAATTGCTGTTAAACGTGGCGATAATAAAGCCTCACCTGAATTGCTACTTTTTAGAATTTTTAAATGCATCACTTAAACGATGCCATGAAGATGGGGTGATTAAGTTAATGGAGAAGTGAACGTTAACGTTAATGCTAACATAAGTAAAGATGAAGAGGAAATTATACGCGACGGCCACTGTATCCGCAAGTGTGCACAGTGCAATCGGTTAATCCTCGGAGATCAAGCGATCACATGTCCTGGGTTAAGGGTTTGAAGGGAGGGGTGAATGGAGGGGTGAATGGAGGTGTATAAGAAAGCGAAGATAGACAGATAACGGGTTGATGTAGGATTAGTTCAATGAGGGTAAGAAAGATGAGTTTAGGGGGGATTTGAAGACATAGAAGTAATTGATGGTTAATTGTAAATTGGAAAGATGGATAAGGCAAATGTGAAAATGGTTACTAGTATTATCAATTTGTCGATATTAACAATTGGGATAGGGGAAGAGTTCAAGGTTATATTTCTAAAAAGGGAAATTTAAGTTGCGTTTTGCATTAAAAAAGTTGACTTTGTCCAGAAATTGAATCTGATAAGTAAAATTCCAATATAAACCAAATAATTCTTGCCGCTATTAACAATTGGTATCCCTATTATCAATAACGGATGCCCAGAAAGTAGTAAGGTAGCTTACATAATACAGTGTGTGAATGGTATGTGGAGGATTACGGCAGGTAAGGTAGAATGTCAATGGTTTGGGTGGTCATGAAGTAGTGACGATTTAAGCAGTTGGGAAAATTAGGGTAAAGGTAATTATTTAGCGCAGACTAAGTGATGGTCTATAAAATGTAGCTGAAAAAGAACATAAGTGGTTCTGGAGGCGTTGGAAACTAAAATGAGCGTATAAAAATTGGTTTTGTTCTGACAAAATTATCGAATAACAAAGTTGGCTCAATACTAGCCATAATATGTTGTAGGTAAATGGAATAGGATTGTAAGGGTAAATAAAGCTAAAATAAAAAATTGTAGGGCTGACTAGCGGTAGTTTGAGCGGCACGAACATAGTTAAAATCTTTAGTTGTAAAAATGTATAGGAATAAAGTGTGGGCTAATAAGTGAAAAGGTCGGAAAAGCAAGGAATTCACCCTACAAGATTGAAAACGTATTCTTATAAGAATTAACCGAGCCCTTAGTAGAGCTGGCACTAATATTCACGGATAACATTTCAAAAATGAAGTGAATAATAATTGGAAGTAAGAATTGATGAAGCCGGTATAATCGGTGATGATGGGGTATGTAAAGAAGGTAAGAAGTGAAAATACGATTGTGCAGGATCCCGGATAGGCCTAAATCAAACAGCGTTAATGGGTAAGAGAAGGATCAAAGTATTGCGATACTTAAATATCCGTAAAAAGATAACGGATTTGCCCATACGTTCATACTCGGCGGCACCCATGGGCGCAACTACAAGTCAAACGGTATTCATACGCCACTTGGCCAACCATGGCACATAGTTCCGCTTGCTCACGTGATATGTGAAAAATGATTAAGAGCAGAGGAAGTCAGAGATGTCGGGGAGGGAAATGGACGTTTGAAGGGAAAAACGACGAATGGGGGGGCACTAACGATAGGCTGATTAACTTATGGAAAGAAAACGGGTGAAAAGTTTGTTTGGGTTGTTGGTCAAGTTGTACGTTAATTTATAATTTTTCATGGCACTACCAATACACCTTAATATCACCTTACGAAGTAACGGTAGGGTTGTATGTATAGTACAAGACATTCGTTGCATCCGCTCATGCAGTAGCTACTTCGGACACGTTTCGAGTTAATTTGCCCGATCCTATTGGTTAATATTAACAATAGAAACATAAGTTGAGTTACCGTTTATCTAAGATGTGCATAATAGTAACTAGGTTAAATGTATGATACGGGTGTAAGTACACGTATACGTACACACACAGACGCGCATGCCCATACAAGCCAACTCACGTGCAAGAATAAATTTGCGTTAACACTAACGCAACTTTGCCGACATTTAATATTTCCAAGATTCCGGTTTAACAGGAACTTTACGCTGCATAAGTTGTTGTTACGCGTTGGGGCCAAAATAACCTTAGACATGTCTTTTTGGAAGTAAGTTATACAAACCATGATAATAATTACCATTAGCCTATCACCAGATTCGCTGACATAAGTTTAATGCATTAATTGATAACTTTGTCTAGGTCGTATCTAGCTCTTACAGCCAAACAGAAGATATACTTCGGATCAGCACTAATTGCTTGGAGTTTTCTCGGGCAGTATCTAGCTGATAGGTCAGCTAATGTTTTAAATCGCGATGCCACGGATGACGATCACGAGAAACTCAAAGAGTTAATACCCAAAATTCACTTGGTCGATAAAAAAGAGTGAAATGATGAGACATGATAATGACTTGGAGGAAGCGAGATGAATGAAAATTATTGGGAGATTTAGCACTAAATTTATGGACAAATGATTTGATCTTGCTCTACAGTATTAACACGTAGATTAACAGTTACCGGCATTCCCCATTAACAATTAATTAGCCAAAATTAGTTAACGCAGGATCTGTTTTGGCGAATTCCGCCACGCTCACACTCTGTTTTCCTAAACCCCCTTCTCACTGCACTGCCACTCCAGCTGTCTGACTAATTATCACGTGCATAGTTACGGAATGTAGTTGATCCGTGCCGGTGGCGGCTTTTACATTTTACATGGAATTTTATGACATTTTGACTGGAAGGAAATTTAGTTTCAGAAAGATTTATAAACAGCTGCGTTGAACAGATTATTCTAGCAGTCTTCGTTTATTTCTAGCTAGGTCAAAAGTTGAAAAGTCTTGTCAAGTGTCTTTAAGATTTTGTCACGTAGTAGATTATATGAAGTGGAACTGATCTTTTGTAAGCTACGTTAAGTTCATTCACTTTTTTCGTCTCATTATGTCCTAATCACGGCTTTAGTCCAACTTTCATGGTTCATGGTATCTTGAACTTTACCTTCATTGAATACGTTTATACTTGGGCATGAATGGTCGCGTCTTCTATCTAATAGTTTTATACATTTGATTAACATAATCGTAACTTTTACTTTCCACATTATCTAAAAATTTTCACGTATCCTTTGCCATACCGAGATACTTTTTCGCCATCGTACACGTCTTTTTGCTATGCAAAGTTATCATGCATATTATGAACTTTTGATAGTCAACTATGAATTGTGAGCACCATTTACCTATTCTATATTTGGCTTATGCATTCAGTTGAAGTAACTGTGCACTGGTCAATTAGCCCCGCTGTCTCCTTGTATATATTTAAATATAAATTCATCAAGGGATGTTAACATTTCATGCAGCTACACCGGCATTTACTGCCGTATCAGTTCGGCGCTCTTTTAATGATGGAGATCACCCGGTAAGTTGTGATTTTATTAATTTACGATGAAGGTGTGGTCGTTATGATGATGAGGATGGTGAAAAGGGAGGGGGGGATGGCTAGTTGATATACTGGTTTCAAATGATATTGTAGTGCTTGATCGTCTTGTGGGAGAGATTTATATGAGGGAGCATAAATTGATAATCTTATGCGGGAGAATATAGGGTGGATTAACGTCGGATCAGCCGATTAAACCTAAACCAATAGACTGGCCATTACCAGTACGAGAATACGTTCAGCGATCCTTTGATCCTAAGTACCAGAGTGATGGAATTACGAAGAATGATGTGTCAGCTATGCTAAAAAAAATTATATCATATTATGCGGAACGTGGAACGATGGAGACTGTTTCATGGCAAGCGATGCCACTCCCACATATATGGATTCTCCGAGATCGTGCACAAGCACAACTGGATGCCCACACAGCGATGAGAAATGATATAACTAATATTTCCTCGATAGATGAAGTCAAAGCTACTAAATGTGATAAAACTAGTCAGGTTAGCATGAAGGGTAGAGGGCTATCGTATGCTGATGTTGCAGGGGCAGCAGAATGCAACTCTAAACAATTGGAATTGCAGAATAACGATGACAGAAACAAATGTAGAGCCCAATATATCAAAACTGTTTTCGGACAGGGTTCACGTGAATTTATTAACCATAGTGGTGATGGGCTAATGAATAATTCGATTAGCTCACACGAGGCAGATACTGTAACAATAGGTATGAAACGGAAATCGAGTGATGAAGATAAGGAAAAAGTTGTCAATTTGAATCCGCCGTGGCGCAAGAATGGAAGGGTGTCTATCAACTTACACATTAACAGCAACAAAAATGTCAGGGATGTGAATGGGTTGAACCCGATCTTTGAACATGATGGAGTGACACAAATTAATCTAGGACGGGAAAAAGTGATAGAGCAGAATACTGGAATGACGAGTGTTAAGCAGGAGATAAAGTCGGAGGGTTACAGTAAGTATTTATCGGATTTGGAAAAGAGACGTTTAAGGTTTGGCGTTCAAACGGCGGATGATAGTGGAAGCGGGGAGTGTAGTAAAAAGGGAATGGGTAATGGAAGTGGTGGAGGGGAGAGGCATCATGAAGGAAGAGTAGGTGGTGTAGGACGAGGACGGGGAAATAGTGGTAATCATGGTGCTTACCGGGGAGAGGAGCAGGAAGAGGAATTCGGAGAGGGCAAGGATGGACCGATAGTTGGAACGTGTCAAGATTTAGAGAAGAATTATTTCCGGTTAACATCAGCGCCTAAAGCGGAAACGGTACGGCCACTGGAAGTTTTAAAGAAGACGCTTGAGTTGCTGAAGAAAAAGTGGAAAAAGGATAATAATTATGCGTATATATGTGATCAATTTAAATCTTTAAGGCAAGATTTAACGGTTCAACATATTCGCAATAATTTTACCGTAACAGTATACGAGATACATGGGAGAATTGCCCTAGAGATGAGGGATTTGGGTGAGTATAATCAGTGTCAAACACAGTTGAGGACACTTTACAAGATGAATTTGGGAGGTCACGAAGGTGAATTTTTGGCGTATAGGATTTTGTACTTTATTCATACATGCAACCAATCCGGGATGAATGATCTGCTGGCGGAGACGGGATTGAAAAAGTTTGAAAAAGATGAAAAGGAGAAGCAAGCAATTAAGCATGCACTTGATGTGAGATCAGCCGTGGCAAGTGGGAATTATCATAAGTTATTTCAATTGTACGTTTGGGCACCTAATATGGGAGCATACTTGATGGATATGTTTTTAGAGCGAGAAAGGTTAAAAGCATTAACTCGCATTTGTAAAAGGTGAGTTGTGTATAGGGAGGTGAAATTTTGGGGTTTTATAGTTTACGAATTTATATGCAAAATTAAAAGGGAGTAAGAGGAGTAGTGTAGTTGGGTGTTAAAAGTTATGGAAGAATGTGTATTTTAAGAGGAGGGATGGGAGGGTTATTGAGTTGAATTTGCTAACGTTGGATGTGAAAATGGTTTGAAATATAGTTATGCACGCGGACTCCGGGTAAGATTTCTAACGGAGGAATTGGCCTTTGAGAATGAGGTTATGTGCGAGAAGTTTCTTAGAGAATACGTTGGGCAAGAAGGGATTGAGAACCGAGTTTGTCAAAAGGTATCGAAGTTAACGAAGGAGGTAAGGTGTGAGAATGGAGTTGGTGAATCGAGCAGTAAAGGGATATCCGGTAGAGGGGTAGAGAGGAGTTGGGATGCCTGGGATGATGATGTTTGCGAGGGAAGTTCCAAGGGTTATGTGACGAGGGAAGAAGTTTGGTTGAAGACGGGAGCATCAGTTTACAAAGTGTTTGAGGAAGCGTGGAAGTCTAGCAGTAGTAAAGTTGATATTAAAGGGCAGTTGTAGTTGTTGTGGGGAGGTTTAGTAGGACGGGAAGATTTGAGGAGAGGACGAGGATGGAGATGGTGATGATTCTGATGAGGGGAGGGGAGTGGAACGGAGAGGGGATTAAGAAGGAGAATGAAAGAAAGCAGAACTCAGCAGAGCAGACTATCTTATAACCCATTGAACAAATGTGATTGCTCGGTGATCATTACGGTATGTAAGATAATCGAGATCTCTTGATTCTTATAGCGGTTATTAAGTTGCAGATTAGGTAGAAACAGGTTTGGTGGATAAGAGTATTATTGTGGATGGAATAAATTGTTTCATGACAATTCCCTTGATCAGCAGCATTCCCGTAGACAGGTCGAGTTAACCAAATGACTGGAATGTCGGGATTGCGAGAGTCGATTTGTAGGAGGGGTTGCGTGAGGGTGTGTGGAAGTGTTTTACGCTTGCGATGTACACGATGCGTGTGCTAGCGCAGATGATAGGGACTAAATTAGTGGAATGATTAGCGGGAAGGATGTGGCATGGCAAGACATGACAAGACGTGACATGGCAAGGCTCGGTCGTTGGCGTTTCCGTGAGCAAAAGCGGATACTAAGGCGCAGTGGGGTGCGGATGTAGATGCACATCATCATATCCACTTCCTACGCAGCTAGCCAGCTAAGGTTGACTAGCTTTGAATCAAATCATACATGCCCGTTTACGCACCAAATCCCGAACCAAGGAATATAGTAATCAACAGTAGCATGGCTGCACCCAGAGTGATGGCAATGCTATCGCGCGAATATTCTACGGAACTTTGCGAAGCTTAACAGTTCATACCACTGAGTCACTCTACCTTTAGGTGTGAACTGGGACCAGACGGTACTGTGGGTGGATTGGTGTGGGGCATTAAATGAAGCCAGGGCAGTTGAATAGACGATGGCATCCATTCTGCAGAGAATTATGGCCAAGGTAAGTGCAGAGCATGTAACAGGTTTAACATTGTTGATCGTGACATGGCATTACTGGATGAATGCGTGGATGTGTGGATGTGTGGATGTGTAGGCCCGTGAACCCAAGTAGGCCATACAACCTTGTGCAGCTCCCTTTAATCGTGCACAATGTTTAACTTTGCTACTGTTAGCATGTCCTAGTTGTATCAACGTGTAAAGTCCAGAATGGTTCCCCGACTTGGTAATAATTGCCCATGCACTATTATCCCATGTATTGTACTATCGTGGACAGTCGAGGACTTTATGTGTATGTACGTTTCCTGGAATATTCAGGTGAACTAACCTGAACTATGTATCGCAGCTTGCATTTCCTTCTAAACATCCAAATACACAATATTTCATCTACTCTACTGTCTACCTGATATCATCATTTCGTTTCTCCCTTTCCCCTCCCTTTGCCTGACATCCTTACTGTATTTGGATACCCTGGTTTTGTCCTATACCTTAACCATTGCAATTACTACCTCATTCACTTTATACATTGGCCCGTTATTCCATCCCTTTTAGACCACATCATTCTTAATACATCCTCCCGGGAACATCTATTACCTGGTGCGTTCCAGTTTAAACTTTGCACCGTTGTAATTCCATTGTCCACAGAGACCTTTGGTAGGGAGGCTGTGGAGTACCTTGATACATTGGGGAAGAAGCAACACCATCCACTCACTCATGGGTAGAGCCTGGATTGCTGAGGGAATTTGGCGATAGATTTTGCGCTGGCTCGCCGTGCCTCCCCCGCCTCCACCTCCCTCGCCAAACCCTCTTCTTCCTTAAGCGAACCGAATTTCCACGCTTACCTCATCCACTCTTCGGCTCCTTCAAAATCCGCGACTTTTTTGGTTCTTCGCGGTTTTATCTCTTCCAAACTTCTTCCTTCTCCACTTCCATCCTTTTTCATCTTCATTCCTTCAAATTCTCTTTCTTTATATCTTACACTAGAATTACTTCTCGTTTCTTATCCTCTCCTCTTCCAATTTACGTCTTTCTCTCTCTCACTTTTTTTTATCACTCCAAACTATATTCACACCTTTTTACTATCAAACCAATCTCCCCTCCCATCCCTCCTCTTAAAATACACATTCTTCCATAACTTT